>PVIR01008696.1:35802-56129 GCA_004026965.1 Petromus typicus
GTTCAGGCTGGCCCTGAGCTCAGCCTCAAACTCACATCACAATCCTCCTGCCTCTGCCTCCCGAGTGCTGGGATTACAGGCGTGAGCCACCACGCCCGGCACTGTGGTATGTGGTACTGGTTGCTGCTGGGTGTGGGTCTCCACACCCAGTATTGTTATGTGGTTACTGGGGAATCGAACCCGGGCCTTTGCGCTTGCAAGACAGGCGCCGGAACCACTGAGCTAACTCCCCGGCCCCCGCCCCAGGTTTTGACAGGCTTCAGAGCCATTTTCCAGCAACTCCCCAAAATGCACACATATCTTCTTCCACATGCCTCACCTCTGGGATGAGGGCAGCGATGAACTCCTCATGCTCAGCTGAGAGATTCTTCACAACATGTATTAGGCACTTCAAACGTGGCTGTGTGCAAGGGGACCACAGTTGAACCCTCAGCGTCTCCTCAGTGGCCGTCTCATGGTACCCCCTTCCCTCCCTCAGCACAGTGGGCAGCCCGACCCCTCACCCTCTTGGCCGGCGAGGATGTGCTCCGCAGCGAGTCCAGCAGGGTCTTCTTCAGGTCATCCAGGTGGCTCTCCACGAAGTGGGCTGCGGGGCCCTGGGGACTGGCACACACCTCCTCCAGCACACGATAGGCTTTCTTCTGTACCCCATGGACTTTGCTCTGTGAGGGGTGCACGGAGGACAGGGACAGGTGAGAAAGGGGCCTAGGGTCTACGGCCATACCACCCTGAACGTGCCTGATCTCATCTGATGTATCATGTACAGGAGAAAGGGCCTGGGACCCACCTTCTAGCTAGTGACATTCCCAGATCACCCTTTGTGTAGCACACTGGAGAGAGGTGGAAAGTAGGAGATGGTCCAGCTCATCTCATCAGCTCAGAGAGCTCCTAAGGTCTAATAAGAGGGCTGGCCAGTATGGATAGTGACAGGCCAACTGCCACACCAGGCACAGGGCTGCTAAGAGACACTCTGCTCGCCACCTCTACCACACAGTCCAGCGGTATGGGAAAAGGCCTGCAGGCCTGCTGCTTTCTCTATCTGGAACATTCCTAATCTCCACCTGACACTCCTCGAGGTTCCAAAGCAGCTCCCTAGGCATCTGTGTCCACCTGCATGTACTACCCACAACATTACTTGTGGCAGGGGGCAGCTTTCAGGAGCCACTGTTGGTCTGAGATCTTTGAGACTGTGAGCCACAGGACTAACATTTCAGCAACAAAGAATAAAGACTAAAAGACAGGCCCCACCTTCCCGGACCCCCATTCCCTCACCTCCAGGTAGGGCCGGATGGTGGAATACAGTTTGCTGATGGCATCTTCACCTGCATGAGGGGCCAAGGCCACAACCAGGTCCAGAACAGACAATCTGCTTAAGGCAGGAGACAGAGGGCTTAGAGTTGACTGGAAAAGGGAAGAGGGTACCAGCGCCTGTGTCTAGAGGCTACAGGAAGTGGGAGAAATCAGGATGTGAGGAAGGACCTCCAAGGAAATTGAGAAGGACCCTAGATACCGCCTCACTGAGCCCTCATAATGCAACAGGGACTACTCCTGGTGCATTGCACACACCACCTCCTTCAGTCTTCAAAAAGCCTATTGCAGGAACTATCATGCCCACTTACAGACCAGAACTCATAGGCACAAGGTGGCTTAGTAACCTGTTCGAGATCACTGAACTCACAGCCCAAAGGTGCTCTGCTAGACAATCCCCAGCTCAGGTTGGGAACCCTGAACACAGTACCTGGTGAAATCAGAACTGGCAGGGTCAAGCACCTTCTCTGTGGCTTTTTCTAAGAAACCATTCACCAACTGGCAAGCCCGAGGAGAGAAAAACAGAGCAGTCATGAAAAGCAGGAACCAGCGCTGACTCCCCACTGCTCACGAACCTCTGGCTGAGCCCAAGCCACTGATGCGTGGCGGGGACCCCCATGGGCCTGGCACATAGGCTTTGGCCTTTTCCAGGGGCCAGCCCGCGGCTGCCGATGCTCCAACTCACCTGAGTCTCGGTTATGGTGAGGTAAGTTTTGATGGTCTGCAGCACAGCTCGGCGAGGGGCTGGCGTGTCCCCTGTTTCAACAGGCTGCCCGTACAAGTTGAAAAGGATTGGCAGAAAGTTCTTGGCAAAGCGGCTTACTTCAGCTTGGTCAGCCTCTGGCAGAAGGACCAAAGTTTTACACTGATAGCAAAGAGCTGCCACTGGGGCTGCAGCCAGAGACATCCCTTCAGAGGATGCTGTAGCAGGACTTCAAACTCATGGGTGCAGTTTCTCTGACAAGAGAGACTGAGGCCAGGGCAGAGAACAAGGGGCCATGATGGTCTGGACAGTCGTGGGGCTACTGACATTGATGCACAGACCCACAGCAGCCATGAGCACAGTGGGGGTGGCAGTGAGGGAGGGATAAGATCTCTGCCTCCAGCTCAAGCTTTGGGCGGCAGAAATTAGTTTCTGTAGCTCTGCCAGGCAGTTAAGCTACAGGTGGCCAGGGGAAATGGCCAGGGACCATATCACCTTCTCAGCAGTGCCACGCACCTGCCTCACAGCCCTTGGTGATGAGGGTGCGCAGAGCCTGGCACACAGTGACTCTCAGGTCTGGGCGCTCACTGATGGCCGTGCCCAGGGTCCGCGCCAGACCTTTGAAGGAGGCAGCCACATCCGTGGGCTTTGTACAGAACCCAGGCAGGAGGGTCCAGATCTAGGGAGGAAGGCGGCGATGTAGGACTGTGACCCTCGTGGCCTGTGCTTCTTCCCCCCTCACCCATCTCTGCCCTGGAGCGGACCCTTACCTGCCACTGCAGAGTGTCGTAGATCTTGGACTCCACGGTGCTGCCTGCCTGGGCCAGCTCCATGGCTGGAGTACACAACAAAGACACGGGCTTACTCTGGGTACCCGCCTGGCCAACTAGCCTCACTTTACCAAAGCCAAAAGCTTTATCCGGTGAGAGGGATATGGGTGATTTTCCCTCCATATGGATTAAATCATAATGCTGTGATTCAAACATTGAAACAGACTTATGGAAAACTAAAGGTGGATATCTCTCCATAATCTCACTCCCCTAGCATGACTATACTATACATATTTTATTCTGGAACCTTGGTTATTTAACAACATTTGTAACAGTTACTAGGCAAGTCCTAGGTTTAAGTCTGTGTAATAAATACTTCAGGCGGTTACTTCACTTCATCCTCATAGTGTAATTATCCTGCCCATTTTACAGATGAAGTGCAGACCCTGGCATTTTAGAAAATGCTGCCTACTCATCAAATTGTGCTTTGGTTTAGCTGGAATTTAGCCTGTTCAACTCACAATCAAGTTTATCATCTCTCCACTTGCTTTATAGTGACCACAGTGAACCCCGAGTGATATTTCCCAATAGCTGACTTAACTGGAACCTGATAAAGGACAGGGAGATGGTGTCAGACTCTTGATAGTAGAAACCATACTGCTAGGAACACCTCTGCATATACAAACATATGCACAGACTCACTACTTCCTCAAGTCTGATGACATGGACTGCATAATCTTTTTATTTTTGAGACAGGGTCTTGCTTTGTAGTTCAGGCTGGCCCTGAGCTCAGCCTCAAACTCACATCACAGCAATCCTCCTGCTTCTGCCTCCCAAATGCTGGGATTACAGGCGTGAGCCACCACGCCCGGCACTGTAGTATGTGGTGCGTATGTGGTGCTGATTGCTGCTGGGCATGAGTCTCCACGCCCAGTATTGTATGTGGTTACCTGGGATCGATCCCAGGTCCTTGCGCTTGCAAGACAGGCGCCAGAGCCACCAAGCTAAATCCCCAGCCCATGGACTGTATAATCTTGTGGGAAGAGTTTAGTGGTAGAGTGCCTGGATAATATACTAAGGTCACACACACACACACACACACACACACACACCCTACCCCACCTTGTGTTCCGGTCTGTCTCTCTTTCTCTGTAAGTGTTACACTATATGGTTTAAGGAATAATGACAAGTAGCAAATATTTGAGCCAAGCATGGTGGTGCATTTCTATAATCCCAACAGTCAAGAGGCTGAGGCAGGAAGATCACAAATTTGAGGCCAGACTGGGATATACAGTAAGTCTTAAGCCAGCCTCAACTACACAGTGAGACCATCTGTTTTGTTTTTTAGACAAGGTCTCTCTGTGTAGTTCAGCTTGACCTTGAACTTGCAGTGATCCCTCTGCCTAGTCTCCCGATTACAAGTGTGCACCACCATGCCTAACAACAGACCATTAAAAAAAAAAAGACAAAAAAGCTGGGTGTGACAATATAGGCTTATAATACCCGAGACCAGCCTAGGCTACACAGTGAGTTGAAGGCCAGCATCAACTACATCACTAGACCTTTTCTAAAAAAAACTCTGTGCACGCTCAATCAGGATACAATATTTCCCTGAATGTTTCTAGTCTGTGGTTGCCTGAATCTGCAGATGCAGAACCAAAGGTACACAACAGCAACTAAACACATATAAACACACACATCCAAAGATATTAAGCCTATCTCAAGGGGTCTCATGAGGAAGAAGGAGCAGAACTGTTTCTTGCGTTCCAGGGAACAAGACCCAAGTGGAAGCTGCTGAATGCCCCGAAGGCAGGGTGTGCGGAGACACGCAGAAGGGGCGCGCGGGCTGCACAAAGGCAAGTGCTCCGTACCTCTGCTCTTCAGCGTGGTAGCCAGGGGTAAGAAGTAGGTGGTGAAGAAACTAAGCCGTGTTTCTCGGACATGGTCCCGGAGGACAGGGAGCAGCCAGCTACGTGGGAAGTCTAGAGTCTCCCTGGGAGGAGAAAGGCAAAGACCCAGTGAGCAGCACTGACAGCCGGAGGCCTCTGCACAGACTCAGGAGGATACCATCCCTGGGGAGAACTGGGGAAGAGAGCTACCTGGCTCTCTAGGTCTGGACAATGGCAACCAAAGTCACACTTACTCGGAGCCATTAATTTCCAACGGCACAGCCTGTAAGACCACTTCAGGGCCCATGCTGGTCACCGCAGCCCCCACTGCCTGGTCCAGGGCTGCCGTGTAGGGGAAGTGAGGGGAGAGGCGCAGGTCACACAGAGACTGGAGGCACTGGAGCGAAAGGACAGAGGTTATCCCGCAGACACGCTTGCAGGGCTGAGGGTGTGGCTCGGAGGCACAGCGCTTGCCTGAGGCCCTAGGTTCAATCTCAGTACCTTTCCCCACTCCTCCCTAGGGGACCCCTCACCCTCCTGAAAACCCAGCACTGGGCACCTGTCACAGGCAGTGTCTCTTGATAGGGAGTGCCAGGTAGAGCAGACAGGACCCTCCAGGGACCCACAGCCCCAAGCACCACCTTCTGCCCTGGCCTCAGTAGCACCCAGCTCACCTTCTTCATCACAGGGTGGGCCTGCCTCCCACATGCCTCAAAGAAGACACACAGCAGCTGCAGCACAGAGCTCCAGGCTGCGTGGAATTTATATGTCAGTCCCTCCTCCACTGCCCTGCCAGGGAGAGGCACAGGTGGCCACAGTCAGCCACAGTCACACCACTATAGTCCCCAGGTTTCCACATCATGGACTGGAGTGGATAGAGCCAGATGAGATGTCAGGATTCCGGCTGCTCTCCTGGGATCACTAGGGTGCTGGCCACATATGTGCATGGCTCTCCACAGGGATGGACGGCAGCACAGCAAGTGAGAGATTCTTACTGGCCATCAGCCTGTCATGGTGGAGGCCTCAGCTTTGTGTCTATAAAATGGGGTTACACTGCCTCAGAGCACCTTTAAGGACCACTAGCAGCTTCTTCTTACTGAACACTACTTAACTGTGCTGAGCACAGTAATCCACATACCCCCTGCTATCCCTTTGACTGATGCGGACAATGAGATTTGGGGGTTTGAGGACCAGGTCCAGGGGCCACGAGCTCCAGGACAGGAACCCCCACCCTATGGCACCTCTCCCAGTGGAAGTGTATCTGGAGTGTGGCAGTGCTGCAGCTGGCAGGAGCTGCTCCGCCACAGGTGTGGTACACGGCTGCCACCCCACAGACCACCGCTGCTAGGCGATGTGCTGTGAACAAAGTGGTCGACGGAGCACTGCCGCTACACAGAACTTTCTACATGGTTCCTCTCACCCATACCTGACATGGTACCATGTTCTTACCTGAACATCTTGGCGATATACTGGGCAGGACCTGAAGCTGAAGAGGTCACTGAGCCAATGTCAGCCATGTGTGGAGTCACACAGTCCTTTAGGATCTCCTACAGAGAAGGGACCACACACTCCCTGGAGCAGGGCAGCCGCCCCACCCGACTGCTCATCCCTCCCTGGAGACTGCTTGCTGGAGCTTCTGAGAAGGCACCTCATAAGGAGACCAAGCCAGGGCCCAGGGCGAACCAGGCACTAGCTAACCCCAGGATTCCCTGCTTCCAGTGGTACCTTCAAGCTGTATGTGGCAGCTGTCACCACCTGCGAGTGAGGGGAGAGGAGACAAGGCATCACAGTTCCAAAAAAGCGACCCAGGTGGCCCAGGCCCAGGTCCCGCCGCAACCTGTCAAGACAAAAGTTTTCTGCAGGGTCAGACTCTGCCTCAGAGACCCCAGCAAACAAGGCTAAATCCTCACAAGCCCAGTTCAAACACAACCAACACCCTGTAGGGCGCTACAGACCCTGGGGCAGGGAGGCCATTCATTAAAAATACTATCTTCATCACTTCTCGGCCTTTTGGCTAAGATCAAATGTAGTATCTGTTCTTATCAGTTTAAAATTACTGTCATTAAAGTAATAAATATATGTGGTAAAAACATCAAACAGGCCAGGTGTGGTGGAACATGCCTGTAACACTGGCCCTTTGGAAGCTGAGGCAGGAGGACCTAAGGGCAGCCTATGCTACACAGTGAGTTCAAGGCCAGCCTGAACTACCAAAGGCTATTTCAAGAAAAAAAGCAAACAACAAACAAAAATCCCAACAGGTCTTCAAAGTACAGAATGAGGGTCATGCCCACCGCAACACGTCTCTCTGGCCAGGGGAGAATCAAGTAAAGTTTTTATATACTCTCTCAAAACTTACATGTGTACAAATACATAAAATAAATGCTTAACATTTGTTTAAGAAAAAAAAATGTTCCGGAGCAGAGGGAAATTAAAAAAAAAAAACCCCACTTGTATAGCACTACATACAACTAGTATTACAACATATATTCATTTCAAACTTGCAAAAATTAATGAGAGAAGTCCTATTATCATTCCTTTATTATACACAAGAAAAATGAGACAGAAGTCCAGTGACTTGCCTCCACAGCATCGTACAGTGAAGCCAGATTCTCACCCTGACAATCTGCTCAAAATAACCTTAGAATTCTTCCCATGGAAGCATATACACGCCTACTTCATTACTTCCAATGGTTCTACAGTATTTCACTGTCCACACCCTATGGGACATTTAGGTTGTTCTAGCTTTTTTCCACTGTCTACTACAAGCATCCTAGGACATAATCCCAGGGCACAACTGTGGGCATGCTCCTGCAGGATAAATCTTGACCAGTACTAACACACTAGGTCATCTTGCCATTATCGAATGTGCAGGCAAAGGCAGACTGGAACAGGACAAAGAACCCGGCCTAGCAAACCCGGGCTGAACGCCTGCCCCAGCCCCTCGGTAGCTGTGTGACTAGTGAATGTGCACAGCAACAGCTTCCAGTTTATAAAGCAAGCTAAGGCTTTCCTTGATGGGGCGTCTATGATTAGTGAGGCAAAACAAGTCTGCAAAGTGTTTGGCATCGCCAAGGTAAGAGTAGACCATGGGACCCTCCAGCTAAGAGAGACAGATCAGCTCAGTGGAGCCACCAGGCTGAGGGACCTTCCCTCCAGCGAACCATCTCCAAAGGTACTGCTGAATACTAATTTTGTTCCCAGTCTTCTTCCAGAATAGTGAAATTACTATTAAGTGGCCAGGCCCCAACCTTCATGAATGTGGAAACAAAAGCTGACACTGGGTCCACAGGACCACGAAGTTCACTAGCCCTGGTAGGGGTCATAGTGCTAATGCAGAAGACAAATGTAACCCTCAGATGAAGAAACCAAGAGCAAGGATGTCTCAACCAGGAAGTAACAAATATCAAGATCAAACTCAGCCCGATATGGAGCACAGTGCGCTTGGCCACCTTGCCTGTCAAACCCAAGAACAGAGATGCAACCTGCTCTTCCCTCCCAGGAAGCTGATGGCCTTGCCAACTGCAGAACAGCAGGCAGCCCGGAGGGAGGTCCCGGCCAATCCCTCCCCTCATTCCTACCGGACCAGGTTGACGTGGGCTTTCTCCATGACTCTGAGCCAGGCCAGCAGGGGCTGCAAGTCATTCTCGCTGGGAAGGTAGTCATACAGGGCCTGCAGGTTAGGCACGGAAGAAGTGGGTGACTAATCAGGCACAGACAGCAACAACCCCAACGAGGACATCTTCCTAGCCTCAAGGCCCCAGCGATGTCCTGCTGACAGGCAGGAATGCACAGATCCTTGGCTCTGCCAATCCATGGCCCTTCAGCTTCGATGCTGTGAGAGCCCAGCCTGCAGGAACAGGAATACGGCAGCTCACATACCCGTCTCGGGAGAAATGTGCTAGGCATACAACACACACACTCGGCAGTTTTCAGGGCTCCTCTCCTAGCCTGAGAGCCTTGTTCAACAAGATCTTGCTGAAATTATTTACGATGTAAGGTAGGTCAAGAGAAAGCAAGATCCTGGCTTACAGGCTTGCAATCGCATGGCTGGTGCCCCCAAGGGACCTGCCAAGCAATACCCTTGCTTCTCCCCTGAGCCTTACCGTGATGATCTGGGCATTGAGCTCCGCCGACAGGGTGCCTGGGTTGGGCTTGGCATGAAAGAGGCTGTGGAAGGCCTGCATGGCACAGGCTGTCACCAGCTAGAAGAGACACACTGGCTTAGAGGGGAACCGTAAAGCCTGTGGATACCTCAACCTCCCATTCCAAGGGTCCCAGAGAACCACAGGGCCTCCGATCCCTGAACATGACCCTAGGGCCAAGAGACTCTAAAGACTCACTTTAGTAAGACATGGAAGCCACGACTTAAGGGCTAGAAGGAACACTGGTACAGTACATGCCTAGCACATATAAAGTTCTGAGTTCAATCTCCAAAAGCAAACAAGAACAATAAAACTTTTGACTAATGACAATGAAGAATCATGTACAAGATGTCTTTAAATCATGACTGAAAAAGCAGATTACGTGGTGCATACCTATAATCCCAGAATACAGGAAGCTGAGGCAGGAGGATTGCTGGAAATTCAAAGCCAGCCTGGGCTACATAGTGAGTTCAAGGCCAGCTTGAATTGTATAGCAAGACCCTGTCTCAAAAAAAACGGCATTATAGGGCCCGGGATTTAGCTCAGTGGTTCCAGTGCCTGTCTTGCAAGCGCAAGGACCCAGGTTTGATCCTTGGTAACCACATACAATACTGGGCGTAGAGACTCATGCCCAGCAGCAATAAGTACCACATTACACAGTGCCAGACATAGTGGCTCACGCCTATAATCCCAGCACTCGGGAGGCAAAGGCAGGAGGATTGCTGTGATGTGAGTTGGAGGCTGAGCTCAGGGCCAGCCTGAACTACAAAGCAAGATCCTGTCTCAAAAAAAAAAAAAAAAGGCATTATAAACCAGCAGTTGGTGGTACACAGATGTGATTCCAGGTCCTCAGTAGGCAGAGGCAGGACTGCCTGGGCAAATTAGTGGGACTCTGTCTCAAAGTAAAATGAAAAAAGGCTTGTAATCACAGCAATTGGGAGATGGAGGCAAAGGACTGTTGAGTTTGAAGCCAGCCTGAGCCACGCTGAACTACATAGTGAGATTCTATCTTAAAAAAAAGGTTAATACAATAAAGATTAAGAAAGTGGTGCAAGAAGCACATTCCTGGCAAGTACAAGGCCCTGAGTTCAATTCCCAGTACCAAAACAAACAAACAAACAAACAAACACTGTGCAAGGACAGTTGAAAATACAGGTTTCTTTTTTTGTGTGTGTGGTGCATATTGCTAGGAATTGAACCCAAGACCTCATATACTCTAGGCAAACACTTGAACACTGATTTAAAGTACTCTAAACTAATTAACATGTCTTTAAAGCTGCTGTACTGGTATGTTAGTAAGCGAGAGAGCAAACAAATGAACCAATGATACAGAGTGGAATTAAGTGTCATCCTGGCTGGAGCGGACCTCAGGGGAGGGAAGGCGACACTTAGCAGCCACACCACCAGCCCTCACTACAATCTGACCTTGAGACAGCTTCTGACAGCACCAGGCCGAGTGGTCTGGTCTACCTTGACACTGAGGACGTCACTATGTGCTTGGTTCTAGTATAAGAGCAGGGTCAGGACAGGGAGACCTAAGATCCTACTTTATTAGTATGTTTTTTTGAGACAGCGTCTCATTTTTCATAGCTCAGGCTGGTCCTAAGCTCACTATGTAGCCCAGGTGAGCCTCGAACTCACAGCAATCCTCCTGCCTCTGCCTCCCAAGTGCTGGAATTACAGGCCTGAGCCACCGCGCCCAACACTGTGGTGTCTGACACTGATTGCTGATGGGCGTGAGTCACCAAGTCTGGCAAGTGGTACGTGGGTTACTGGGGATCAAACTCCAGACCTTGAGCTTCCAAGGCAAATGCCGGAACCACTAAGCTAAATCTCCAGCCCCCTACTTTATTATTTTCTTTTAATTTTGGGGTATCTTTTTTTTTTGTATCAGGGTCTCATTACATAGCTCAGGCTCATCTGAGACTCTCTGTGTAGCCTGGGTTGACCTTGAACTCACGGCGATCCTCCTGCCATAGCCTCCTGAGGGCTGGGCTTATAGGTACATACCACCATGCTCAGCAATTTTTTTTTTTTTTGGTGCAGGGGGTAAGCGGGGAAGTCTCACTGTTACCCAGGCTGGGCTCAAACTCAGGCCCAGCTGATCCTCCTGCATGTACCATTGCACTCAGGGCTAAGTCCTGCTTTCTGCCTGACCAGTGAATTGCCCATGTGACACCAGCAGAACCCTTTTCTTCCTGTAGCCTGAGCTTACCACATGGCTCAGGGTCATGACCCGCAGGAGCGTCTCACTGCAGCTCTTCACCAGGCTTTCTGGCAAGCAGGGCAGCACGTCTTTGAGCAGCGTCAGCATGTGCAGCGTGGTAGTGGCCTCCTTGGTGCCTGGCACACAAAAGGGCACATTTACTACCAATCCTCCCCCACTGGACACCACTTCTCATCCACCTGACCATGGCCTGGCTGCCCACCTCCAGACTTCTCAATCTCCTGGATGCAGAACTTGGCCGTAGAAACAGCAGCAGGGTGATGGGCTGGGGCCTTCTCACCGAACATGAATTCACTGCCTTTAAGCACTGAACACACGCCATGCTGGGCAGCCTTCCGGATCTGAGGGGCAAGAAAATGCGGGATAAGGCCAGGTCACTGTTCCGGGTTCTAACTGAACACCGACCATACATACCCAGGGCTATGTCAGGGCCTTCTGACATGTAGACCCCTGTGTGCTCTATTAACTCAGCGAATGGCCCTGGACGAGTCCAGCTATTTAATCTGAGTCCAAGTGTTGTCATCTCTCAGAAAGGACTTTAGTCATCTAACCATGCAGCAAATGCCATGTGTCACCAAGCTAGGTACTACTCTACCTGTTAGCAGCTGGCAATGAGCAACTAATATCCTGATACTTGAGTGGCAGAAAACAAACAAAAATACAGCTGAAGATAAAAAGTATAATGGAATCCTAGTTCACGAACTTAATCTGTTCTACCACTTTGGAAAAGATGGCTGTGATCATGTTTGTCACTTGATGTAAATTGCAAACAAAAAACCTTCACCATATACTTCTGTTTAGAAACCAAACTGTGGGCCAAGGGTTTAGCTTAAGTGGTTCTGGCGTCTGACTAACAAGCGCAAGGTCCCAAGTTCAATCCCCAGTACCACATACCACAAGAGCAGGAATGTTGGTTCACGCCTGTAATCCTAGCAGGCAGAAGCAGGATGATTGCTGTGAGTCTGTGGCTAGCCTGAACTACAAAGTGAGACCCTGTCTCAAAAATAACTAAAAGAAAAACCCTAAAAAAACAAAAAAAAACTGTTTGCAAACAAAAGCATTCATGAACTGAGGAACCACTGTACTTTGCAGCTGGACCTGGTGGCACATGCCTATAATCCTAGCATTATGGGAGGCTGAGGCAGGAGGATCGTAAGTCAGTCCAGTCTGGATAACCTAGTCAATTAGTGAGACACTAACTTAAAGGAAATAATTTAAAAACGGATCAGGATATCGCTCAATTTGAAAACTCTAGGCTCAGCTCCTGGTACTAAAAACATAAACATTTGCAGACAACAAAATAGGGTTATTACTGGGGCTGGGGATTTAGCTCAGTGGTTCCAGCCCCTGCCTCACAAGTACAAGGGCCTGGGTTCAATCCCTGGTAAACACGTACAACAATGTTGGGCATGGAGACTCAGCCCACCAACAATCAGAACCATATTCCACAGTGCTGGGTGTAGTGGCTCACCCCTATAATCCCAGCACTTGGGAGGCAGAGGCAGGACTGTTGTGAGTTCAGGGCTGAGCTCAGGCCCAGCCAGAACTATAAAAGTGAGACCCTGTATCAAAAAAATAAAATAAAATAATAAAAAAAACAAGGTTATTACTTTGGGGGTAGTACTAGGGATTGAACCAGTGTTCCGTTCATGGGAGACAAGAGCTCTACCACTGAGTTACATCCCCAGCCTGTTTATTTTATTTTCAGACTGTCTCACTAAACTGGCCTTGAATTTATAATCCTGCCTCAGCCTCTCCAGTACCTGGGATTACTGTCCTGCAGCTCCACCCTGGCAGATTACTACTTTTATGGAGTAGTTAATAAAGTGACATTTCAATGGTAACACAAAGGTGAGAGAAAGAGCCAGATCTGATGGTTCATATTTATAATCCCAGTACTTGGGAGGCTGAGGCACGAAGAATGCCAGAGTTCAAGGCCAGCCTGGGGTAGACAGTAAGTTCCAGAACAGCCTGGGCTACTTATCTCAAAAGACCAAAAGAGGAAAGAAGAAGGAAGAACAAGAGCAAGAGGAAGGAAGGAAGGAAGGAAAGAGGTGAGGGGAAGTCTGAACACCAGGGAAGGAGAAGTGAGATTCCCTGGGCTAACAGTGCTTGGCACAGTGAGGGACGATGTAACAGGAGTTATCATGATTCCTGTCCTAAGTTCCAGACGCGGCAGGGGAGGGAACCACTTGCTGAAGGACTATGAGATGGCAAGAACTGCCCCAGATCTGAAAACAGTGAATACTCCCCACAGCCCCACAGCAAGGTTGGAATTATTACCTGTTTTAAAGCTGGTCAGGATACTGTGGCTTAAGAGAAAATTAAGTAACCTGGCCAAGGTCAACACAGTAGCAGCGAATTCAGAATCCATCTCAGGTGTATGGGGCTCTAGAACACCACTTCCCCCGATGCCACCCTCCCTGCCAAGGCAAAGTTGCACCGGGAGAGCCAGTCACTGACTGAGGCGCTAGAGACTCAGAAGGGGCTGACAGTGATGCTCCTGCCTAAGCAAATCAAAGCAGGACCGGGGTCAGAGCCCAGCAGGTCCCCCCGGCCCACTCACACAGGCTAGCCCGGCGCCCCCTTTCCAGGGCCGCACGGTCTCACCTTGGGTTTGGCATGCACAGTGAAGCTCAGCAGCCCGTGGAACACCTGTAGCGTCACAGGGTAGCCCCAGGCCTCCAGGTCTTGCTTGCGCAGAAGAGTGGCCGTGCAGGAGAGGACCTTGAAGACAGAGCAGAATCCTCACTCCACTAGCCCAGCCAGGAGGGAGGGTTCAGCCTCTCACCAACTCCAGAAAGTCCCAAAGGATCTGTCTGAGACAGGCAGAGTGCCTCCCTCCCGAGAGCACCGCGCTTTCATCAGTCTGAGGGCTCCAGGAGCCACAAATACAAACCCATCGGAGGGCAGAGGTGGAGCCGCTGGCCTGGGCAGACATGATATCCACGAAGGCTTTGGAGGTATCAGAGAACTTCCTAATGAGCACGGGACTGGGCACACTGTGGGAGAATAGAGAGTTACCCAGAGGGCTCTCCGAAGAGCAGCCAGGGCAGGGCCTGGCAGTGTAAAGGGAGCTGGACCAAGGGAGGTACCACTGTGCCAGATGTTCGGTGACGTCGGAGACTTTGCTTCTTTCACCTTCTCCGTGATGCATTCTCTGTGCTCCCCATGCACCAAACACCTCTCCTCCTCCCCAAGCCGCAGGCCTCCACAGCCTGTGCCCACATTCCGGGCCATTCCTCCTGTCACTCTCGGTCTGGGGCCGGGCCCTCCCAGGCACCAGCACTTACTCACTCCCTGACAGGACAGCTCAAGCCACACCTCGAGCCTGATGCTGTAGACTGCTGCTGATACTCAAGAACTTTAATGTTTTTATTTTTCAATTTCTGACTGTGGCAAAATATATATACATAAGCCTCGTTATTGTAATCATTTTGTAGAACTAGAGACTAAACCTGGAGTCTTGTGCGTTCTAGATAAGCGCTCTACAACTGCACTACATCCTCAGCCCTTTTGTACTTTGCTTTGAGAGAGGGTCTTGGCTATGTGGACTGGTGGTGCATGCCTGTAATCCCACCCTTCAGGGTTATCTAGGGAGTTCAAAGCCAGCCTAAACTATACAGTGGGATTATCTCAAAAAACAGTTGCTCTGGCTGGTCTCAAATATGGGATCCTTCTGCCTCAGCCTCTCCAGCAGCTGGGGTTACAGGCATGTTACCCCTGCCCAGCTATACAGTTTGGCCATATTATGTACATTCACACTGTTGTATGACACTCATCTCCAAAATGCTTTCACCATAAAAAACCCCATTCCTCTTGGCCATATTCCCTCCGGCACAGTGACCTGCAGTTCAAACAGGAGGTGGGACTCACCGCTTCAGGACAAGGTTCAGGAGGTAAGCAACAGCAGCCAGGGACTCCGGGGACTCCACAGCCTCCATTGTTGTCATCTGGGTGCCAGAAAAGGGGTGTGAATGAATAAAGTGTCATACTACACAAATCAGAAAGAGGAAGGAGAGCCATGGGCTCAGTGCAGCATTATAACCAAGAACCATGATGTTAATACTTAAGAATACAGGAGCGTAATCCCATAACTGTCAAATAGTCTTCAAATATCACATAACTGCTGGAAAACTCCACGGCAAATTCATGAGAGGGAAAAGTATCATTAATGGAGATAATTTTGATCTAGTATGCCCCCTAAAAGGATCCACGCCCCCACGCCATAATTTCCCAGATGGAAAACCAGTTACAGCTTCTTGGATCACAAAAGAAAGAGTGGTGGCCCATACTTGTAAACCAGAGGAGTCATTACTGATTATGGAGTGTGCAGTCAGGGCTAACCACACAATAAAAGAAAACAGGCCATCAGGCTGAGAGCTAATTTATTTATTATTATTTTTATTTATTTTTTTTTTTTAAGGTTTTTTGAGACAGGGTCTCGCTTTGTGGTTCAGGCTGGCCCTGAGCTCAGCCTCAAACTCACGTCACAGCAATCCTCCTGCCTCTGCCTCCCAAGTGGTGGGATTACAGGCGTGAGCCACCACACCTGGCACTGGTATGTGGTACTGGTTGCCGCTGGGGTGAGTCTCCACACCCAGTATTGTTATGTGGTTACCGGGGATTGAACCCGGGTCCTTGCGCTTGCAAGACAGGCGCCGGAACCACTGAGCTATATCCCCGGCCCCTGAGAGCTAATTTAAGCAGCTAGCCAAGCATAGAGGTGTCAAAGGAAACACAAGAATTAAATGATAAAAGTTAAAATATGAGAGGAGGAGAGATAGGGATGTTCCCTCTCAGGAAGAAAGCATGCTAAGTTAGCAAGCAGCTTTCCCTAACCCTCAAGGCTAGATGGTGGGTGACATGCAGAGTAACCAGTTTCCTATGCTAAGTAACTAATTTTCTTTAGATCTTAAACCTACAACGCTACCTATTTAAAATAAGCCCCCAATACTATGCTTCTCTACTAAGTCTAAAATTAAAAAAGCACATTGGATTCTAAGCAGAATCCTCTCTTGGGTATCCATCAAGTTTTTTTTTCCCTTGGGCCAGGGATTTAGCTCAGTGGTTCCGGCACCTATTTTGTAAGCGCAAGGACTGAGTTCGATCCCCGGTAACCACATACAACAAAGCTGGGCACAGTGACTCATACTCACCAGCAATCAGTACCACACACAATGCTGGGCATGGTGGCTCACACCTGTAATCCCAGCATTTGGGAGGCAGAGGCAGGAGGACTGCTGTGAGTTTGAGGCTTGCCTGGGCTACAAAGTGACATCAGCGCCAGCCTGAACTACAAAGCGAGACCCTGTCTCAAAAAAAATATTTTTTTCCTTATTATTTCCAAAAAACACCCTCCAAACTTCCTCTCATTGTTCACAATTTTATTATTCTCCAATTTCATGAGACAGTTCACACCATCACTTCAAACAGCCAGAAGCAGGATTGTGAGTTCAAGGCCAGCCTAGCCTGCACAGGGAACTCTATCAAAAAAAAGAAAAGAAAAGAAAGGGACAGAGGAGAAAAGGAAAGGGCACTGAAGAGGAGAGAAGCGAAGGGAAGGGAGGACAGCCCAGCAAATACGATGCTCTCAGAAAGGCATCTGAGCTGACAGAGGCACTTCCCCCTCCCCAGGTTATCCTGCTCCGCCCCAAGGGCTGGGGCACTTTCTTCTCTCCACAGAGTGACCAATGTCATCTCAACATCCACCCCCAGGCTGCACTCACTCACCAGGGCAGCGAAGTACTCCGTCTCTGTCTCCTTCCCTCCTTGGGAGCGAATCACCTCAGTGACAGCAGCCAGAACTGCACAGATCTGCACGGGAGAGAGGGAAAGCACTGGAGGCGTAGCTTAAACTCAACTCCACCAGGCAGTCTCCGCGCCCCCTTCACAAACCATTCCTCACACAGCCAAGAGACCGACCGGCCGGAGGTGTGGGCAAGGGCTGGGGCACACATCACAGAGCCTGGCCTGCACGGTGGCCACGTCTACAGTCCCAGCTATTTGAGAACCTAACACCAGAGAACTGCGTGAGCTCAAGTTCAAGGGCAGTCTGGGGAACACACAAGATCCTGACTTGAGGGGCATGAAGGTACATGCCTGTTATCCCAGAGCTTCAGAGACTGACATAGGAGGATCACCCTGAGTTCCAGGCCACAATGGGCTATATAGTGAGTTCAAGGCCAGCCTGAACTATATAACAAAACCATATCTCAAAACCAAAATCAAACAAAAAGATCCTGTCTCTAAAAGAACTTCATTTGGGGCTGGGGATATAGCTTACTGGTACCATGCCTTCATGGTAAACCCAAGGTCATAAATTCAATCCCCAGTACCACCAAAAAAAAAAAAAAAAAATTCTCATTTAGAGGGATATGGTGGTGCACTATAATTCCAGTACTCCGGGAGGCTGAGGCAGGGAGATCTCTGTGAGTTCAAGGTCAGTCTGGGTTACACAGTGAGTTTGCTATGTAGTCCAGCCTGAACTACATGGCAAGTCCCTGTCTCAAAAAACCAAAACCAAACAAACAAACAAAAACTCATTTAAAAACATACTGATGGGTCCGATCCCCGGTACCGCAAAAAAATCAATGGGCTGAAGATTTGGCTCGGTGGTGCCAATGCCTTCCTAACAAGTGCGAAGTTATGAGTCTGATCTCCAACACTACAGAAATAAAATGACACCAATTACATATGGTGAAACAATGCTTCAGTTATAACAGAAAATACATTAAGTGTATTTTTTTTGGAGATACGGTCTTGCTATGTTTTTCAGGGTAGTCTAGTATTCTTCAGAATTTCAACATTTTTCACTTAAACAATGAAAAATATAAACATATAACTTTAAAATATAAAAAAATACACTTAGATCTTGCTGAATAAAATTTATTCAGCATTATTTTATTCAGTAACTGTTACTAGAAGTATTCTAGGTAAGCTGTGAGCTGGCCATGGTGGCACATACTGGTGAGCCCAGCACTCTGAGAAGCAGAGACAGAAGGGTTGCAAATTCAACTCCTGTCTGGCCAAATAAGACAGACTCTGTCTCAAAAACATACAAAACAGGGCTGGGGATTTAGCTCAGTGGTTCCGGCACCTGTCTTGCAAGCGCAAGGGCCCAGGTTCGATTCCCCGGTAACCACATAAAATACTGGGAATGGAGACTCATGCCCAGCAGCAGTCAGTACCACATACCACAGTGCCGGGCGTGGTGGCTCCCACCTGTAATCCCAGCACTCGGGAGGCAGAGGCAGGAGGATTGTTGTGATGTGAGTTGGAGGCTGAGCTCAGGGCCAGCCTGAACCACAAAGTGAGACCCTGTCTCAAAACAAACAAGCAAGCAAACAAACAGACATACAAAAACGGAGGGTTTACAGCTCAGTGTGAAAGCCCTGGGTTTAATTTTCCATTACTACCAAAAATAAATGAATAAGGAAATAAAGAAAGAAAATCCCTGTTTAGAAACAACAGAGATAAAGGTTTAGAAAATACTCCCACTGTAGGGGCTTAACATGTCAGCAGAACCAATATTCTTAGAAAAAGTGCAAAGTGGGTGCTGGGCGTCACGCAGCGGGCCTGTAACCCCAGCATTCCTGAAGGCTGAGGCAGTAGGGTATGGAGTTCAAGGCCAGAATGGACAACTAGCTGGTGCAACCCTGACTCAAGCTGCCCTAGGAGGGCACTATGTAGGGGACACAAAGGGAGCAGAGGTGACACGTCATCCGGAAATACCAGCTGCTATCACCACAGCTGGAAGATGAAATGTTTAAATCTGGCCCCTCCCTGCCCCCACCCACTCCAAGCCTCCCTGGTACCTCCTTGTGGGCAGCAGAGTTGGACTCCCAGAAGCGCTGCACTTTGCTGAAGGTGACATTGGTGCAGTCAGACAGGCCGCTCAGGAAGGTGCCTGAAGACTTCTCTGTGAAAGCCGGCTCCTCCACGTCTTCTTCCATGCCAGTCTCTGGGGCTTCGCTCCGGCCCCCGCACAGGGACCCTGACTGCAGCTCATTGTGCAGCCTCACAGCGTCCACAGTCAGGTCGCTCTTTGCTGAGAATCAGAAGCACGAGGTCAGACACCCCACTTTCCACCCAAATTCTTCCTAGCCAACTAAAGACTGTAACATTTCTGTGAAACGAATCAGCCCGACCGATCCCCAACACCAGAGGCTGCATTCCGAACCCAGCCTGCCCGGAAAACCCACCACAAGCCTGTGACAGGAAGACCAAGGAGAAAAGTGACCCTCCAAGTAAGTGCTGGCTTCCCTGGACTAATTCTGTTAAATGCCTGTGGGGGATCGGCTCCAAATGCATTCCGGGGGCCTGGGAAATACACGCAGATGAAAACCTTTGCAAGAAAGACCCAAGAGCAGGGCATGGCGGTGCACGCCTGTAATCGTAGTACTCAGGAGCCTGAAGCAGGAGGACTGCCACGAGTCAGAGGCCAGGCGAACTACACAGTGAGTTCAGACACAGTATGAACTACAATCTGCCTCAAAACCAAAGCAAAAAGACACCAGAGGTCATGTAGCCACGAGTCCCAACTCTGCCACCCACAGTACCCTAGACAGTCATGCCCCACTGTGGACAGTTTCCGCATTTGTTACATGGGGAGGCGGGCTTAGCAGTAAGCTTCAGATCCGACATCGTAAAAGGAAAGACACAGGTCAGGTCCTGCCGGACCCAGGCCTTGGGAATCAGGGAACGCGATACACTACCTGAGGGCGGGCTGAAGAAGCGGCTGCGGGCCGCCTGGCGGTGACGGCAGATAGTGGGGTTGCTGTCGCTGCTATGGCCTTTCTTCCAGCGCTTTAACTTAGCCGAGACACCGGAGGGCAACTTTCCTGAGCGACCCATGTTGCCTCAACAGTGACTCGGACAGAACTTAAAGACCGGCTTCCTGAGATTCAGAAACTTGCGTGGAATCCACGTGGGTCGCCAATCCGCTTCACTTCCCCTTCCTTTGACGTTACTTCCGGACTCCCAGCCGTTACTATGACAAGGTAGTCAACATCCGGTTTCGACTGTTTCTAAATCTCAGGTAAGGGAGGGTCGCGAAGATGTGTTGCTAGGGAAATTCTATTGCTAAGGATATTCAGGATCCGCAGTTCTTGGTCACAGGAATAAATCTTATAAAACCGAAATTGAAGCCCGGCGTGGTGGCTCATGCCTGTAATCCTAGCACTCAGGAGGCAGAGGCAGGTAGATTGCTGTGAGTTTGAGGCTGAGTTCAGGACCAGCCTGAACTACAAAGCAAAGACCCTGTCTCAAAAACAAAATATGGGGGGG
>PVIR01008697.1:0-55849 GCA_004026965.1 Petromus typicus
CATGTATGCAGACTTGGTCTTTCTGTATCGAGTTTGTTTCCCTCGGCATAGTAACCTCTCGTCTCACCTATGTTACAACAAATGTCAAAAATGTCCTGCTCTCTTAAGGGTGAATGAAATCCCATTGTACATGAATTTAGTGGCTCAATTTTGAATTACCTTCAGAGAAGCAAGGCAGAACCAGGAGTCAAGCAAGAATTCACTAGCCAATAATACAATGTCTCAACCTGACTGTTCATAGAATGTGTCTTTTGTTATTTTTAGTCAAGTAACATGAAAAAAAAATTCTAGGAATACATAAAGTTATATACTAAAAAATTTAAATGTATCAAAATAATTATACTATAATACTTTCAAGATAAACAAATCAAATTATAAAGACTTGGTTAGACCCGAGAGATGGTGTGAGTGTGAATGGAGTGATTAGTGTGGTGATGACTGTGGTGACGCCTCCTTTGCTGTCTGGTTAAAGTACATGAATCAAACATAATAATTTCATAATTCTACTGAGAATTGAAAATGTGCAACCCATTTTTAATAGCTAACAATAGTGTTAAGTACTTTATTACATTTGTAGTGCTCTGGTCATTAAACAAAGAACAAATACTTATGGATGTCTTTTTCTGTATACAAAAGATTCTCAGACATAAAAGAACATTTTATGAGGAAACACATTGTACCCAGCAGCACTAATTATCACCTTAGCTAGCAGAGATTATTTCCTAAATAACAGAAGGTAATGTTTCAGAAATACCATTCTTAGAAAGATTTTAATAAAAAATAGCAAATGAGAGCCAAAAGTACCAAACAGGACCCAGGAAAAATAAGTATAAATACTATTTTTTAACCACATTCATAATTTTCAATCTATCATTTAAAATTTCTGCATTCTAGCATCTGTTTAAACGATATCTATAGTATGACCTCACTACAAAAGCTAACAAATGCGGCACATTATTTATTATTCCTAGCCTCCATTTTTCATCATTAGTATACGTATATTTACATCTACCTTAAAAATCAATAAGGACAAAATTCTCCAAAAGAACCTGATATACAGTAATTGAGTAATAAATATTAGAGCAATGCTTCAGTAGTATAATCAACTTTATTGGCTTGAGAGCATCCCCGGAGATTAGTGAGGCAAACTTCTGGGTGTGTCGAGGCTATGATGAGACCTGGGCCTTTCTTCTTTCAAATTAACTCACTTCTCTGCTTTCTGGCTGCCATGCAGTGAAGGACTTTGCTCTACCATGCTCTTCCACTAAGATATCTCTGCCCTGGAGTCAACAAACCTCAGACTAAAGCCATGAACCAAATTAGGTAGGTCTTGTATATTTTGTTCAGTGATGGGAAATGTTATCAATACAGCTACCTATCCCTATTTCATAAGGACAAGGGAGAAATACATATAAATAATGAGTCTAATCTTTCCTGGCCTTAGAGACATTATTCATTTTTAGAAAGAATCATGGTCATGCAAATGTGCCTCTCTGAAATTCATTACCTTTGTGGGGCTGGGGCCCACTGCTCAGTGATGTTTCCAGCTAACACTAGAACAAGCATGCTAAACAGGTGAACTTTTCAGAGATGGGGGATCTTATGATGAAAATAGACCTAGAGTCCATCGCAGTGCTTTAGCATTAGACGCTTGCCTTTCTTCTTTACTGTTCTCCTTAATAAGGGGCAGATCTGCATGACAACCCAGTGGTTCTTGCAGCCTTTCTAAACCTACTCCCCACTTTCCTTTACAAACAGTTCTTCTTGAAACAGCACGTGTATCTAGCCTATCAATTTTCTGCTTCTCAATGGTTCTAGACTAACACAACGACACAAAAATTATTTCATTAAATTTGGGCAAAATGTGTAACATTCTAAAGCCCTTACTGGGCTGAGGAGTTAATTGTCTTCAGAAAGAAAATCTTCACTTAAACATAAAATCAGAGCCAAGAGATTTAAGTACATTACAGTACTAATATTAAAAGGCCATATTAAATTCATTAAAATAACCCATTTTCAAAGGCTAATGCTTCTATTTGTCAAAATAATGACAAATGTGGTTTTGGGATTCAAAGATAATCCTTGGTCAAGGCCATTCAGATAATACCTTAACACTAAAATCATAGGAAGTAGTAATTCATGAAGTACATATTTCTTTAGTCAAAAAAGTGCCCTGCAAGGAAATGATACAGATCAGTGAAGCGTTAATAGGTGAAGACTACATGTTCCAAAGAGGCACAATCTTTAGCACTGTATTAATGATGAAACAAGAGTCAACACCTTAAACTAAAACTGAAAAAAAATTCAAATTTTCATCTAATCAATCAATGCACAAAAGCCTCAACATTTCAGTTGCTAAAGAGAATTCCCTCTTTTCCTTTATTTAAGATTTTTTTTTAGAGTATTTCTTCAGTGCTGCAGGAAAAAAATAGCCTCTCCCCTGATGGCACAAAGGGCCTCCCTCTTATTTTTCACTAGCAAACAATGGTTGATAACTACTTGGGGGTCTGTTAAGATGGGTGTCAGTCTGTATCCAATGGGACAGACTACGGAGCTTGATCAGGGATATAGGACAAGGGAACAGTGAAGTCAATAAGGTTTTCCATACACACAGTAAACCTGCTGCAGATGTTCCTCTTGGACTTTAAAATATACATACGACTTTTGAGCCATCTTGCTTGATTTTCATAAAAATTCACATTTCGTTCACAAGCTAGATGAGTTTGTGAGGAGATAAGATCCTTTAAGACAGTTACTCCAAAAAATACTAATTTTTCACACTTAGCATGAAATAACACAAGGGCTTTGGCACTGCCCAGCAACAGGGCCCGCCTTCCAAAGCAGCTCGGCTTCTGCCGTTATTTCAGTACCTCTCGAAATAACAGCTGTGCTGGGTGGGTGAACAGGATGAATTGGCATCTACAGAACTGGAGTCTAGATACAAACCAGCTGAATATTTTTGATTTAAAAGTTTGAGAAAAGGAAAGGATACAATAATTAAAAACAATAATCTTCACCTGTTCTCAGAATTCTCAATCGATATTTTCCCTTGAAAACGCATTATCAAAGATTTCTGTAATCAAGAATCTCACAAAATAAATTTCTCATTATGTGCAGGATTAAAACAATGTGTTATCAAGGGAAACAGTTAGTAAACTGAAAGCAAGCCACTGACGCACAACGAAGATCTTAGCCAGCCATTTCCCAGCTGTTCATTCATGCATTCACTCACTCATCAAGTGCTCACTAAAAACTGATGCACATTGTAATACCTCAGGTGCTGCTGAAACAAAGAATACAATGACTAACATGTATCCATGCTTCAGCAAATGAAGAGGCAAATTAACAAAATTTTAATACAAAATAACTGATTATTAGTAGAAGTAATTGGAAGAAATTGTGATGATCCCAGAAGAGAACATATTCAACTTTTTGTCTCCATCAAAATGTATGTAGACAAAATATTTTAAAAAATACTTAGGATTTGTCATGTAGGTAAGAAATGAGAGTTAACTCTATTTTTAAAACAGCAAATGAAAATATAAAGAGGGAAAATCAGCATGATATGAAGCACTTCAGTGGAGGATGAAAATGGTGGACGGGATTACTAGAAGCAGAGAGGCAAAAGTGACCCCAAAGATAGCATATAAGATGAAGGATCTGGATTTGACCCAGAGGAAGGTGGAAAGACATTGAGGAAAAAGCATTCACTATTGATAGACAGGGTGCAACTGTGTATGGGCAGTAGAACATGGAAGTACAAAATCAGAGAAAAGGAAGCCAGCTAGTTGTTTAAACGTTAGTAAAAATGTGATGAAATCCTGAACCTGAACAGAGAAATTAATAAACATATTTTTAGCAAAAAATTTTTAGCAAATTAAAAACATTTTTTTCAGCAAATATCTGGAAAATACATCTGCAATACTGTGATGTAGGGAGCTCCAATGCACTAGTCATATAGTCCATTAGTCACATTTTGATGCTGCATTATATAATATATTTGCACATGTTCTACATATGCTTTATAATATTGATATGTTTACTCCTGTTGATAAGAAAAAGGAGTTCTGGAGAAATGGCTCATTTAGTGAAATGCTATTGGTGAATAATGAAGTCATAGGTCAAATTTAAGACATCAACTTTCAAACCCATTCTCACTGACTCACGAAAAACTTCAAGAGACTAAAAAGTGAACTTTTATGCTGATGGTATTTAATATTTTAGTGATTATTTTTGTCTGAATTTTTAACCGATTACTTTCCACATTGATAGATACATCACAATTCATAGTTATATTTAAAATATCTCTTAAGACTTTAGAATTCATGCTTGATATGTGGGATATATAGTACTGTCTATAGCACTGTCCCAAGTAAAATTAAGGTCTTATATAATTCAACATTCCTTAGGAGCCATTAGAAGGAAAGTTCCCTGTTCTGTACTTGGGAGTGAAGATGCAATAACCTTCCCAGATCTTTAGCTACTTTTAATTGAAATAGAACTTCCACATACAGGTATTGGGTAGAGGATTCACTTCTGCTGACACTCCATCTTCTAGAAGGGTACTAGAAGTGATAGCCCCCACCGCAGAGCTTCTCTTATAGAATCTGGACCTGGCTTTCAGTTTGTCATTGTAGGAGAAATGTCTGTCGTCACTGTCTGGTGCAGGCAGTGTGTGTTGAGAGAAGGTCTGCTGCCTGTCAAAGGTGGAGGAATTAATAACGGTGAGGTCTAGGGTACAAGAATGCACATGTAACTTTAAGAGAGAATTCCTAAAGATGAATATTAAAAGCCCCTGATATGTTACACAATACGTCCTACCTATACAACATTTCTTCTTTTTGAACATTTCTTGTAGCTGAAGTCTGCTGCCAAAGAGTTTCTGATTTTGTGTTTTGGTGGCACTTTTGTTCTGAAAAAAAATGTTTATATATCACTGAAAGTTTTGAAAAATATTCATTTGTATTTGGAACACTTGACAGCTTTCATCGGTGATCTTTTCATCTGAGAAGTCTAACCTACTTTTAATCCCCTTGTATGCAACTGTTCATTTCCAGCTCCTCTCTTCCTCAAACAGTTTTGCCCCCTGGAAATTGTTCTTTTCCTGCCCTATTGGGGTGTCGGTGTGCACAGATTCAAACATTCAGGTGACACATCTGAGTATTTCTAAATACTCTGTGACTCCCTTCTGACTCGTATTTTACCCACAGAGTTTTACCATCTTAACCTTTACCTACATGAGGCCACAGAACTGCTTGGCTCAGTTTATTTTTCATTTCCTTTACCACAGAATGGAATTTGCTCCCAGGAAAAGAGCTGAGTCAGTTTGGAGGGACTACCCACTTTGTATTCCTCCCCTCCATCCTCTGCCGCAATATCAGAAAGCAGTTGGCTTGATTTTTTCGAAGAAGGTAATTGTGAAACTTCCTGCTCTCTTATTGGATGGAAGGAAATATACTTCATACTTTTTCTGAGATTCATCCACATTTTATGATTTCTTCTTAACTGCTGAATAGTATTCCATTTTAAAAAAGTATTTGTGCATCTGTTCTTCAGCTGATAAAACTTTTGGTTATTTACAGATTCAAGCTGCTGGACTAAAGATATTACAAATATTTGAATAGAAATTTTTGTATTGAGAAGCTTTTTTAAATTTCACTTGGTTATTTACATATAAGTAGAATTCCTGTACTATAGGAGTGTGAGTAACTCCATAAAAGCTACCCAGCATTTCTCCAGTGTAGTTATACCATTTTACACACCCACAAGCAATATCTAAGCAATCCAATTTCCTCCAAATACTCATTAACATTTGATATTTTCAGTCTCCTTTAATTTTAGCTGTTCTAACTGGTTTTAAATGGTGTTTCATTGTGATTTTATGTTGCATTTTACCAGTGACCAATAATGTTAATTATATTTTAAGTGCTGATTGGCCATTAAACCACATTATTTTGTAAAATGTTCAACTCTTTTAATTGAGTTTTTCTTTCAATTGAATTTTCTAGGTAGATCAAAGCATCTTTTAATTATATATCAGACATTCTAGGGAATATATATTATGTTGCCTCTTTTAAAGACTGTTAAGATTGTTCTTGGCTGCTGTTAAATTACTGGTGGCTCTTTTTGGTCCTATTAGGTTTAATTTTATTCTAGAAAACTATCTTGGGTTTGTTTGCTGAGGTGATCCATGCTATAGTTCTTCTTTTACCAAAGTGTGCATTTCCAGCTCTCTCACCTGAATGCTGAGAGTTCTGTGAGATTTCTCCACTCCAGCTGTATTCAACTCCAACTATCTCTACTATCTTAATTTTGGTGTCAGGCGACCTGTGTTGCTATTTTTGGTCAGGACCCAGGGGAGTCATCCCTGAGCATACAGATCCTAGGCTTTGGCCAAGAGCTTGCAGTGTACCCTGCACAGACTCCTGATGCTCCACTCTGTGCATTTCCTTCTCTTCAGTGCCCTGTCTTGTAACTATTCAATTCAGTGGCCCAAATTCAAGTAGATGCCTTTCCTTGGCTTAATGAGGTCTCTGTGCTTTGTGTGGGCTTCACTTCTTCATATTATTGTCAAAAATGTGTTCTAACCAAACTTTTTGAAAAAACAGACTCACCTCATGTTTTCTTCTTATTTCACAGATCTTGAACACAGTTAGCTGATATCTTTGTCCTAAGCTTATTTTTATATTTTTATTTGGTCAGGAAGGAAAATCTGGTACAAATTCCTCCATTATGACCACAGTGCAAGTTTTTACTTAAAATTTGATCCTAATAATGTGTCAAGGAGTCCTAGGTTACTACTACTTAGCTAACTGGACTGTGTTTTGCAAAACCTATGTATAATAATTGAGAGAATTTCTTTTTTGCCCTTGCCTTTTAGAAGTCTCTAGAAAGAGACATTAGCTATAACATGCCTCTAAGACCTCAGATACAGGATAAAACACACACAACAATTGCAAAGCATAGTAAGCAAGTTTTTAAATTCCTAGCAAAAAATAGTCCTCAGCTAATAAAAAATGCTCTGCAGAATATTAAAACAAGATGTAAAACTATTCATTTAATTTCAGATTTTTAAAATGCATGACTATAATGATACAGTGATCTCAAATCAGGTACAAAAATCTTTCATGTCAGTCAGGAGAAATTTTATATATAGTCTGACATAAAATCTGCTTATAACAAGGCATCTGACAGATGTCTGAGGAAATCCAAAAGATATTAGCATGCTGTTTTTAACAAGTCCTAACAGTTTTAAAATGCTCATTTAAAATGCTCATTACAATACAGACTATCAGTATACAATAATTAATAAAATTAATGCATAGGTAATCTGTTCTAAAATAGAATGATGACAAGAGTGAAATCAACCAGAAATATACATACATGTGTGTAATAAATATTTTATCACCATGTTTCTTAATTTAAAGCTATGTCATATTAATATCATTTAATAAGCTTAACAAAAATATTTTAATTAAAATATTTTCATATTTCCTTACAACTTTCTATGACACAGTTTGTTATGTTTACTATACCAAAATATCTGTGGACATTTGGAATTCTTTCTTTTAATGGTCCTTCCAGAAAACTCCCTCTAGAAAGTGGAGGACACAGTAACACTGAAATGAATAGCTACAACCACATTTCTACATATTCATTATGTCACATTGGTCATTCATTATGCTTGTTATCTGAAAAAATCTGTGTGGACTCTAAGGTGGTGTGGATACTTTCAGTGGTGCATTGGTAAAAATAAGAATGTAATTGAAAATTAAGACACTTAAAATCCCTTTTACTTCTTCATCTGAGTTAAAATATTAATATTTGAAAAAGAAGCTGAGGGCCAGGGATTTAGCTCAGTCATTCTGGCATCTGCCTGGCAAGTGCAAGGTTCCAAGTTCAATTCCAGTACCATGTACCACAGTGCCAGTCGTGGTGGCTCACACCTGCAATCCCAGCACTCAAGAGGCAGAGGCAGGAGGATTGCTGTGAGTTCAAGGCTAGCCTGGGCTACATAGTGAGCTCAGGGACAGCCTGAACTAAAAAAACAAAACAAAACAAAAGAAGCTGAGTCCCTGAATTTTTCCATAGTAACTATGAGTGTCATGTAAATGCAAATTCAAAACTAGAAAGAGGAAAGGTAAGTAAATTACCTTTGTTTGTCTCCTTTATTTCAATGATTCTTTTTTTTTTCTAGAAATGCCAAAAATTGGTTTATGGTCATTTTGATTAATAAAACATCCTGGTAAAAGGATTGAAGCTACCCAAGATGACTACATTGCAGACTGCAGTGTTATTTGAAAATGAACATCCAGTATGCCATATAACAGTAACAAATTTTACTAGTATTTTATACATACAATTCTTATATGATAATTAAAAAGTAGTCAATCATTTCCTTAAAAAATTATTTGTAATCATTGTCTCAAATTTGGCTCTTTTCCTCTGCTTTTAAACCTATACAGATTTAACTTCTTTACTAATCTACTCCGAGTTCCAATGGTCAATTCTCAGGAGAATTCATTTCTCCAGTCAGCTTTTGAGACATTTCATCCCTGTGGCTACTCTCTCCTTTATTGATACCTTTCTGTTTTCTTTGATTCTCACAATTGGAAGATCTCAAAAGTTACATCTTGAGACTCTTCTCTTTTGTAATACATTGACTCTTTTGATAGTCTTATCCAATCCCATGGCTTTAAATATCACAGCTCTGATAGGCTTATATTTGTAAATGTGTATTTAACTCCATCTGGACTAATCTAATAGTTATTTCAAAATTAATGTATCAAAAACCAAGCTTTTGATCTTCTCTCAAAGCCTTCTTTCCCTTTGATTTTTACCACCTTGTTAATGACAGCTATAATGTCCCACTTGATCAGGGGGAAAACTTTGGAATCACTGTCTTTGGAATTGCTGGAATCGCTCCAATTTTTTTTTTCCCTGATGCATGTCACTCCAATGAATTGGAATCATTTTCAAAATCTTTCCAGGGTTATATTACTTCTCCCTACCACTACTGCTATCAGTTTTGTCCAAGCCCTGTTCTCTCTTGCCTAAACTGTGACAATATTACTACATAGTGCATTTACTTCTATCTTGAGTCATATGGTTTTTCTTAACCAGGAAGCTATGAAATCTCAGTTAAATGTAAATTGCAGCACATCATTCTTTTGTCTAAAATTATCTAATAGGTCCCTATTCCATTTCCACTGCCATAATTTTCAAAATTATTTCCTGTAGAGCCCTGTGTTCTTCCTGGAACACACCAAGCATGCTTCTGTCTGAGGACTTCTGCCTCTGCTGACAGAGGCTGAGACCTCAAATGTTCTTGCCCCAAGTACCCAAAGGCCTCATTCCTTTACATCTTCTCACCTTCAATGGTGATACTTATGACCACCCTGTTCATAACTTCAGTAACATCCTTCCATATTTAATTTCTTGAATATATCTATTGCTAATCTGCAAATATTTCTTTTCTTCTCTCTCTTTCTCCTTTTCTTTTTCCTTGCTTACTAGGAAACAAACTCTGGAAATTTCACTTGTGTTATAAGTGACTGTATCTCCATAACTGAGAAGAATCCTCATGGGCACTCATTTAATAGCTCTGCGTGAACAAATATTATTTACCAGAAAAGAAATAAGTTCCTGAACTAGTGAGTGGATGAACCTCAGAAATAGGGCAGGTTAACAATGAAGCTTGTATCGTTGGGATTTTTAGTCTTGGGGTAGAATGAAAAACTACTGCTGTAATAGACAGTTTGTGAATTGACTTACCATGCAAAAACAGTCCTAACAATCTTAAGGGAGAAAGAAAAAAAGGTCATGTTTTTACTTATTAAATGAGATATGTAAGGATATAATTATTAACTCTGATATTGGAAAAATAGACTATGAATCATATAATTAAAATAATAAAAATGTTTAAAGATAGTTGTATTTTAAAGTGTTTTTGCTTATGAGTATGTCAAATATATGAAAATATGAATATTTATTCATAACACTGTAATTTAAATATTTCTTAATAAGTAAATTCATATTATATGGGAAATATTATAAAACCTCTTAATTTATGTACTTGGAAATAAGAAAAATATAAATATCTATCCAGAGTTGGAAACATGAAACACAGAGAGAAGAAATAAAGATAACATTTAATATTAAACCAGCTGATGGCAAATCTGATCTTTCAGATACCTTCACTAAAATCAATAACACTGGCCAAAATATGTCTCTAATATTTAGTTTTTGTTTTTTATAGAACATTCCAGTTTAGTAATTCATATCAGATATCAGAAAACTCAAATTAGTTTAGTAATATAGATGTCACTAATATGGCGATTTAATACATAGCACTTTAAGAACCTTAATGCAATAGTCATAATTTTCATTTCTAGCTGATACACAGGGAACTACTTATTGTGTATGAAAAGAAGGGATATGAATTTTTAAAAATATTTAATATACATTCAAATATTCAAATATAAAGGGAGTTCAAGTTTCTTCCTTTATAACTCCATATCTAAACCTTAGTAGTATCATTTAGAGTATAAACATTCAGCATGTAGGGGTCATAACTGAATTTGCAAGATGCTCGAAGAATAAATGACTCAAGTAATCATTGAGTCACACAGAAATGTGGTGGCATGCATCTTCTTTAGCATGTCTGAGTTCTGAGATTTCATAATACTCAAAAGAAAACAACAAAACAAAGAGCTTCAAAACTTCTCATCAATCCCCTCTGAATCTAATATTTCTTAAAAGCTTGAAAAAGGTTGCACAAGCTATATGAAAAGGAGGATGAGGAGAAGTTAGAAAGCTATGGTAGCACTTTATAGAATTGGTAATACACATTCCATGTAATATGGAGTCTTAGCCTAGTAATTATTGTAAAGAATAAAGAAAAGGAGAAGTAACAGCAGAAGCTCATGGATAACATCGTTATCTGCTTATATCAGCTACATTGAAAACATTCTGCTAGAGATTTTTACATTATGTAGGGAACAGGGGAAGGGGATGTAACTAGAACCTCTGCAGTTAATTCTAGTCTCCTGTGAGTCCAAAAGCACAAGACAGAAATGAGACTTAGAGAAGAAGCTGAGCTCTGGCCTGATCCATGCTACCCTGGACAGCAAAGATGAAAGGCCCAAGCTTGCCACACTTTTATATCATACATCTTGAGTAACAAAAATCTTGGAGGCCAGGACAGATGCTGGCCATAGTCCTTGAGGAATTATATAGATGGAGATCCTGGTATAGTTGTGCCCTGAAATGTCACAGCCTGTGGTATTTCTGGGGTCTTTGTTGCTACGGGAGGTGAAGATAAGTGTGAAGTATTCAGGTCCGGAAATACCATAGCTGGTCTGCAGGCAGGAAAGCATGGCCTAATCATAGTCTTAATTGTGCAATATGTTTTCCCAAATAGGCTTGCTCCTAACAATATTATATGTAAGGAAACCAATAAAAGGAAACAAGTGATTATAATCTACTGTGATAAATATCATGACAGAGGCTAGCAAAGGATACTATCAAAATATGTAAGAGAAACAACAAACCCAGATCAAAAACCAGGAGGAAACATGTTAAGAACAGGAATGGTCAGAGCAATTTAGATAGGAAGCACTGACAAAATCAGTCAAGCAGAAAGGAGGAGAACTGAGAAGTGACACTGACAAGGGAATGAAGCCATCATTTTCTCATCGCCGCACATGTAGCCCTATTGGCCTGTATCACTGCTTCCTCTTCTTTCTTCATGGTTTTTACTTATTCAACGATGCTTATTTACTCTCCTCGCCCAATTCTTCTGCATCACTTGTCCAATGTTTATTAGATTCATTTTTAATGTTCCCAAAAGTGCCACAATTGGTAATTTTGTCTTCACGTGGCTCTTAAATTTATTTTAGAAATATTTATTTTAGAATTTATATTTAAATTTATTTTAGAAATTTATTTATAAAAATAAAAAAGAAATATATGTACAATAAAAAATATAGATACACACACACACATACACACACACACACACACACACACACACATACAATTATATACTTGGAGAAGACAGCTTTTCATTGACTTTAACATAAAACTCAAACTTGTAACAAAGCTCAAAGGTTTCCAAATAGGCTATGCACACTGAACCTATTCAATTTGATTTTCTGTTCAACTTCCAAAAGGATTTTCCAATAATACTTGGTCATTATCTACAACAGCTCCATACTTGCATACTTGCTACTTTCATTTTTTGTGGTTGTTTCTATAAACACATCTTTCAAGCCATACACACATATATACATATACACCCATAGCCATTCTGCTTCCCTCTATTTTATCCAAATCCTGTTATTCAAGGTTCATTTCAATTTTTAATTTTTTCTAGGATGATTTACATAAACTTTCCAGTTAAAAAAGTTAATCTTCCTTTTTATAACACATAATCTCCTCATCTATTTTGCATAATTTTCATTCAAAAAACTTATTAAATATCTCTATATATTCAAAAGACAATGTCTATGTGTTGCAGATATAGAAATAAGCTGAGTAAATATGGATCCTTCTTTCAAGTTAACTTTGCTAATTTAAAGTGGACTTAAAATGCCGTTGTCCTTCCCCAAACATAACATTATTTACATATAGTCATTTTACATGTATTATAGGCTCCTATACTTAGGAATTATGTCACTTAGTTTGTAGTCTGTATTATACCTCCCTCATAGGCAGTATTCATAAAAGAAAGTGAGTTAAAAAGAAAAAGTGTACATGAGACTGAATTTAAGATGAAATAACTTTCTCTTTATTCTGATCCCTTTATACTTCAAGAAAGATTAACAGTATAAAAGGTTGTATTTGATTCTGGAATTCAAAACATCATTTCTCATAGATCTCTATTTAAACTTAAAAATAAAATGACTTTAAAGGCGAATATGTCCAATAGATGGCTATGTCTCTCTAAGGAATATAGCCCTTCAGAGGTTTTCCAATGCTGTATTAATATGCTTCTTCTGGGATCTTATCCTCTGTCTTTTTCTTCTTTCTGGAATCTCATAGTAATCCTTTCCAACGTGTCCTCCTTTGTAGAATTATCCTAACTAAATAAACTTCACTTTATAAGAGACATCTATAAGCAACAAGTCATGGCTTGAGTATCTGTGATGTTAATGTTATACAACATAGAACAGATTCTGGGAATTTTGATTAAAATTGACATAAACATACCAATGGTTGACAGTGTGAAAAAAGGGACTGCAACCAATAACCTAGTTCATCAATCAAGTAAAAGAAGGTTTAATAATTGTTCTGAATTTGTCGTTATTTTATCCAACACTTTCAGAGCAGCCTTTTCCTAAGTCCTTATTTAAAGAATGTAATGTTTATTACCTTGGAGAAAACTTCAAATAATAATATTATTATTATTTTGTCTGATATGTTAATTTCTTTTCAACTGAATAGAAAAAGAGAAGAAGTTAAAACAGTGTTGTGAATCAGAAAATCTTAGCTTTAAAGTGCTGAAATACATGCACACAGCAAGTCATAAATTCACTCATGTACACACATTCCTATTTGAAAAGGCGAATAGATCTTAGTAATAATGTGAGGAAATAGTATACTGAATGTTACTCTAAGAATACCAAACCACAACCAATTTTTCAAATAATTCTGTGCTTTTATTCTCTAGACCACAACCAGTCAAAAACATACTTATTGTTTTAAAATATTAATCTTCTAGTCTTTGTAATTCACATTTTACTGTAAAAGGATATAATCCCCCTTATCACCACATTTGTGGGACTATCTCCAGGCCTGTTGCCCTCTGACAGCTCTAACACTCTTCAGAACTGGCTAAGTTGATTCTCTTTGTCTCAAAAAAAAAAAAAAAACATAAACAAAAACAAAACAACAACAACAACAACAAAAAAAAACATTTCTGAACCCAACAGAAAATGCTTACTCGATTTTAGCCCCTTACGACTGTAACTGAATGTTTCTCCCACAGAAATCAGAATTACTTTATAAGTCCAATTGTCTTTTTATCCCTGTGTTATCTTTCCAGGTTTCTCAACTAGGATTCTATAGCACATATGCTGCAGTGTTCATAGAGCTCTAAGGCAGGAAAGGAAAAAAGCAACAGGGGATAAAAACATTAGAGCAGAGAAATGTATTCAAATACTATGTAGTCAAAGCATAAATTTCAGCTGATCCTTAATTTACAGGTTGTCAGACTTAGTCTCATGTTAGAATGGACTAGGAATACTTTTAAAATTCAATGCTCAGGTCACATAAAATATTATTACCAAGTATCCAAAGTCCAACCAGAATTGGAAATCCCTTCAATAAACTGACAAGGACTTACCTCACATGGAAAAGCTGAAGGAAATATCTAGGCTTTTGTTAGAAGAAAAGAGCTAAATGGGTATCCTATGTATGCTTTTCCTCAATTTGTAGGTATCTTAGTTATGCTTCTGAAGTTTCTGAGACAAAATATATGACACACAACACTAAAGAGCAAAATGTTTTAGCTCACAGTTTGTAGAAATTTCAGTACATAATTGGCTGGTCCAAGATAAGGTGGCATGGCAGACAGGCCTCCTACAGAAGAAATAGCTCATGATGGGCAGGGCAGAAGGTTTCAAAGCAAGCAGGGAAGACAAGCCTCTTTCTGTCCCTTACATTGTATCAAGGTATTGGAATTAGGGTTGATCAAACCAAGCAGTGGACTGATTTATTAATTGTCCATCCTTAATCTTAGCAACCTTAATCCTAGCACTTCACCATGGATCAATCATGCACTCTAGATTTAGCCACCTCTGAAAAAGCACCATGAGACTTTGAGGCACTATCTAAACACGTTCCAGCACAGTAAGGAAATCAGGTTAGATAGAAGATGAGAATCTCATTACTGATTCCAGTGATTGGTATTATGAAGTGAATTATGTCTTCTCAAGATATACTTAAGTCCTAACTCCAAGCCCCTCAGAATGTTGCCTTATATGAAAATAGATTATCTATAAATAGAATCAAGTTAAAATAGGGTCAGGTAGGGTGAGCCACATCCAATATTACTGGTGTTCCTATATTTTTTTAAAAAAGGAAAATTGAACATAAGTTTCCCAGAATCAGCAAAGAGAATGTGATTCTACCAATATCTTGATTTCAGACTGCAAGCCTCCAGAATTATTAAACAATAAATTTCTGTTAATTCACTCAGAGTTCATTCTTGTATTATAGCAGTCTCAGGCAACTGATATAGTTGAGAATGGGGTTTATTATTTTTGAGAAAATTTAGTGGTTGAAGGAAAACTATTTGACAAGTAAGAGACAAAGTTACATAAATTATGAGGTTGGTTGACACAATATTTCTTTGTAATTGGCCGTGTTACATTTTCTTTTTCTTGAAAATAAATTGCCTAGTTATTAGTAATGCATGACAATGTGCTACAAGTATCCTAGTTATTTCCTTTAAAAATGTTTTGGCATTATTAATGAGGTCAGCATCCAATTTTGTCAAAAACAGTTCAAAATATCAAAACAACTGGTTTTGATCTGACATTCTCCATTACATACATTAGCATGACCATTTTCAGCACTCCATTTTTTGTCAAAGTATGAGCATTTTTATTTTTTTACTGGAGATGGAAAGTACCCTCCTTGGGAACAATCAAAATCAAGTCCAAGAACTGGCAGTATATAGGTAACGAATATCACATCTAGAAGTTTGGTTCTGGTTATTGAGTTTATTGTCATTTTTGCAATATAAGCATGTCAGTGTATCTGTGTGTAAATGTATTTACATATATTTTTCAGACATTTTTTTCCTTAATTTCCTATTTAACACACTAAAATTCTTTAATGTAATTTTACCTGTGAAGACTTTTGCTATAAGTTTCAAAAGTGATTAGCAGGATCCAGGATTTAGCTCAGTGGTTCTGGCACCTACCTTACAAGCACAAGGGCCTGGGTTCAATCCCTTGGTAACCACATACAACAAAGCCAGGTGTGGAGACTTATGCCCACCAGGAATCAGAACCACATACCACAGTGCTGGGCATGGTGGCTCATGTCTGTAATGTCAGCACTCAGGAGGCAGAGGCAGTAGGATTGCTGAGTTCGAGGCTGAGTTCAAGACCAGCCTGAACTACTAATTGAGACTGTTTCAAAAAAAAAAAAAAAAAAAAAAGGATCAACATCTGTGCTCTACTTCTTTACTAAAATACTAACCTCTAACTTCTTATGGTGGTTCTGAGTAATGGGCTCATTATTCTGAGCTTAGATTAAGATATTTACTGATGTTTATGGGCTCTAAAACAGGAGTGAAAAATACCCAGTGATAATTGCCCATACCAATAGAATTTAAAACTCACACTCAATATTTAGCACTATATTTAACAGTGTTCTATACAATCGTTATATATTTTGAGGGCAGAAAACCTAAGAGGAGGCTGTGTGCATGAGAGTACATCAGCAGCATATGTTGTGAAATGGACTAAGTATGAGTCAAAAAACCTTTGTTGTAAGTCAAAATTTGCCGCTCTGACCATTTGATTTCAGATATATCAACATCTTCCTGACATTTTTGTGTTCACTAAGAGAACAGGTATTTCTAATCAGTTACAGCAATGCGAGAAAGATAGTATAGAGCTGTCCATTAAAGAGACATCAGTTTATTCTTTCTCTTTGTTTGTTCTTCAAATGTTAGTTATTGTGGTATTTCTACTGTGGTCTCATTCCCCTTTTTTCCCCAAATATTCTTCCTGTACACTTGTATCAACTGTCAGTTTCCATCACCCCTTTTAACTTTGACATCCAAATTTTGATGTGAAATGTTTGAATTAATGACAAATTCCCTCACGACGGTCAGACCTGTGCATCCAACTGCCAGTCTCTCCTCATTCAGTGTTTCTGAATAGAAAATCCCAGAGTTCACACAGGGGCCATCTTGTCCCCAGTCATACCTGCTTATCTTCTCACTCCCTCTCTCTTTGCCTGGCCCTTTCTAACAAAAAATCAATGCTTGGATAAACCACAGATGAGCTCTGGCTATGGGTCTGCACATAGGCACCTGAGTTTGGTGACCACCCATGCACTGACTCTGTAGTAATCATGTCTAACCCTGGCCAGGTATCAGCCTCTTTAGCAGATAGCTTCTGAGGGATCAATGGTACAAAGGTCCAACATGTTTGAGAAATGCTGGATTATACAAGATTAATTGATTTTCCTACTGAATGAATTTCTGGCCTTTAATAAGTACTTTAAGTCAAGATGCACATAAAGAGTGGGAGAATTCTAAAAGACAGTATTTCCAGAACTTATTTATTAATGCAACCTTTTTCCAATGGAAATCTCTTTGAGAAAATGCTGGTCAGAAGATATTTTGATCAACCGTGGTGTAGCACATCCAGGACATCCCAGTCCGAATAACTTGTACAGACTTTAGCATACTTTATCTTCATCACAAGAAGCAATTTGGACTTAAGAGAAACTTACTTTACATTAAGGTATCTCCTAATAGCTTTTTGTCAAACCTACTGAATCCAATTATTTTCTTTTTAATACCATAATGTATTATTCTCTTTATTTTACAAGGAACCAAAACTGCATCCTCTAAGATCAAACATTTGCTCTCAACTCTGAACTGACAGAGTTAAGGGTTTTTATTTTATTTTTTAAATTTATTTTGCCATGTAATAACCAGGCCAAAATTCCCATGCTGTTTTAAAATTCTAGGATTTAGAATTGACACCATGAAATATGAGAATGACATATTATGGGAAAGAAGACTCTTTTGAACTAAGTTTAAAGTTACTTTAAATTGGTCAACATCAGCAGCCACTTCTAAAGAAATTCAAATGTCTCTATTCTTATTTTAAGCATATACTGTAACATTAGCAAATAAAGTTTTAAAATTATAGTTTTATGGTTACATTAGAATGATTCATTACAAAAATGTTGGCTTTTAGGTAGTCTTCCAAATTTGCAAAAATAAAGAATTCTTGTCACTAATTTTCAAAGAATAATTTGTATCATGAAATACACTTCAGGATTGGCTATTTCTGTGCAACTGTAGTAATAATGATGATTACAACTAACACTTGTCTAAGACTTCCCATTTGTCATGCACCACATTGACAGTTTTAAAAGCATTGTCTTATTTAATTCTCAAAACCATCACCTTTGATAAGTTACTATTATTATCCAACATGTGGAAGAAAGCAGTGAGCCATGGAGAAGTTTTTATCACACCATAAGTTAATAAGCGGAACTAGATTCAAATCTATGACTACTAGGTTTTAGAAACCAATTCTGAACCAACCTATTCTAATGTTTTTTTTTAAGTTTATAAAAAAAACAATATCATGAATGTACAACATAGTGTTAATAATTTAGAGTGAAACCTGAGGCTGGAACTCATTACATAATGTATTCAAATTAAATAGAACAGTATGCTATAGAAACAGGTGGAACAAAGTCTTTCTAAAGGTGCAAGTGTTCCCCCAAAATGAGTGAGGTCAAGATCACACCACCTCAAAGAGCTCACTCACCTAGTAAGACAATGTCTTATTTTGACTTCTTGGTTTTCATGCAAAATTACCTGGAATTTCCTTCCTTGTGAGACAGAGGAAGGGAATGAGTCAGTAATTGATTCCAAGACTTTGCTGGGGCTGTTTCTGATGTTGTGTTCATGTGATATGCCTCTCTTTCATGTGCTTCTCTGGCCAAACCTATATATATTTGACTGTTGAAAAATCTACTATTCTGTGAGTCCTCTGAGTAAGTAAACTACTCTCTAGCTGTAAGGTAACAACTCTTCTGAGAGACATGTTGAGACTTCAGGCTTCCCAATTGCCAGTTAGTGTTCTGCTGATGAGATGCAGTGTCCTGAAAGAGTTAGTGGTCCACAGAGCCAGTGAGGAGTTTCTTATTCACCTCCAGGGGTGGCTGGGGAAGCTACCTGTCTAAGAGTGAGCACAACACTCTGAAATATGCATCCTGAGAGTAAAGTTGGGTTCACTCCCCTTTGTCTAAATCTGACACGAACCGACACATGAAAGATGAAATAAATCACAGTGTGTACATAAAGGAAAGTGACATTATCTGAAGGCAACTAATTGAAAAACTTTTATTTTATCTGAAAATTCCCTGAAGATATCATTTATCAAAAATTGTGTACCTGAACTGTTATATATGGTTCCTCCAAAGAGTGAGCTGTTAATTCACTGCCTTATCTCCCAAAAGCCACTAATCTTTTCCCATATTTTACTTTTTGTTGAATCATGGAATGAAATGTGATACTGTGGGAGTTACGTGCACCAAACTACACTAGTGCTCTGAGGTGCACCCACACCTGCCTTTGGGATTCCCACTCGTTGATCTCATAGTCCTTCCCTGTGGAGAGGGACCTTCTCCTGGGGTCAGCACCTGGTCCCTGCTGTCACTGACTTCGCTTCTGTTAGCTCCTTCTCTACTTCATCCCACCCCATCTCTCAGACACACCCATGAATAAAGACCTCAATTAACTTGACTTTAGGGTGAGAGAATTTCAAAGAGCAATTAATTGCTGATAAAGGATGTGGTTGTTGTAATGCCTAAGCTTTCAGTGAAGTTCGTGATTTTTAAACATCTCAATTACTTGCTGTCTAGCCTGTAAGAGTCAGGCCATAAATGTATCAGTCGACTTCACCAGGTTGCATTTGCTGATTATTCAGCAAATAGTTGTTATAGAATGTCTGTGTGCCAGCATTGAAGCAAGAGATAATTCACTCTCTTGGATCTTCATGACACACTGGAGATACAGACTAGTAGACATGAAATTTCCATATAGTGTGTTTTGTACCATAATGAGAGTGCTGAAAATGTACACATGAGGTTGCACGTCACTTTCTTGAAACCACTTTGTTGTTGTTGTTGTTGGTTCTCAAGAATCTTTGATGTATCCTGTGGTCTCTACCGGCAGCAGTATGAAGAAAATTTAGTTGTTTACTGGTTCTCAGGACTATTTAAGCACTTAACACATATACTTCATTAAGCATTTCAGAAGCCCTGTGAAAATGCTATTATTACTGCCAGAGAGAAGGCCAGAACGTCCAACTAACTTGTGAATAAAACCATAGTTAGTAAGTGGTAGAGACACTGCCTGTCCTAGGCAGTTTTACCACTCAACTAAACTGCCTGATTTTGTACCTTTATACTGTATGTGGGATACTCTTCAAACAGTTCCAGTCATCTACCACATAGATCCAGCTGTTTAGCCAACAACTATTTACCAGGTACAAAGCTCAATGTAGCCATAACACAAAACAATAAGGAAGACAACACCTCTACCTGTGGAATATATGAAGTCAACTTTGGGATGCAAACAACTTCAGAGGAAAAGTCAACACAATTCTATGAATCACAGCCTAAACTATACCCACCTATAGGAGCAAACAAGAATATTTTCCTTCACTACCTAATCTCCTCCACACCTTAAGGCCAACTGGACATTATCCAGTGAAGGGTCTTTGTGTCAGAGGGAATGTGTCCATGCGCACTGACACAGACTGGATGCAGCATATTCCTGAGGAGCATTGAGATGGTGGCTTGTGGAACCTGAGTGTGTAGGGATGAGATGGAATTACAGGAGGTGGTGTTGATGAATAAGCCATCTGCCAGTGTAGAAAGGGCTTTATCTTCTACCCTGAGAAAACAAGGAGCCACTGAAAACTTTTCATCAAGTGCACTGCACTTTAGGAAGGTAACTTTGCGTCTCTTCTCATCTTTATAATACCATTGCAGAAACAGTATCTATTTAAGCATGGAAAATAGCAAGCCTTTGTCCCTCTTTCCTTATTGAGTTGGGTAAGATTTACCAACACTTCAAAATAATGGCTTTTGAGGACGTTTTTCTCAAATTTCTGCAATAAAATCACTTGATGCTTGCCCCCAAATTCTTTTTATTCATCTTTTTCCCTTTGATTTTATAAAGAAGAAGTTGAGCACAAAAATTGTGTTGACTGAGAAAAATACTGCTTTAGATGTGACCATTGGATTGTTAATATTTTCCTGTAACATTTTTCTTTTTAGAAAAATAGTATTTATTAGGTAACAGAGAATGCCAAAAGGCAAAGCCATTTAATTGAACTTAGTTCAATCACTTAGTACTTGTATAAAATTCAAGCATTAATGGTATTACAGTTTCACTCCCTGACATCACCTTCTACTTTCAACTTCAAAGCACAATATGCCTTTGCCTTCTCTGGGTTTCAAAGACCACTCCCCTCTTGCATTTTAATGACTATAATGTTTTTCTTTTTAGCTCTTTTGTATAAATTATGTGACCAAAAAAGCACACTTGTATAGATATACACACTTGTATGTTTATTTGAATCTTAATAAAACTTTCTAAAACAACCAATGTAACTATCATCCAGAAAAAATTTTTAAAAACTTTGAAGCCCCTCTATGGTTCTCCCTACATCCTCTCCCTCTCCTCAGGAGCTATTAGTATGCTAATATTTTTGTTGATAGTTCACTTGTGTTTTGTAAATGATAGTATTTATATGGGAAACTCTATATAACAGAGTTTGGGATATTTGGAACTTTCTATAAATGAAATGAATAGATTGACACACTTCCTCTGAATCAAATAATGGGGTTTCTATAAAGTTTAAGAGTATTGTCCCATAGCTGCTCAGCAGAGGCTAAAGATAGACAGACAGTTATCTGGAGGTGACTTAGAATATAACTTTAGTCTAATGAAATGGAACCTCAGAAAGTAGGCAAGACTGCGGAGAAGAAGGAACCCTTCTCCACTGTTGGTGGGAATGTAGACTCGTACAACCCCTGTGGAGATCAGTTTGGAGATTCCTCAAAAAGCAAGGATTGGAGATCCCATTTGACCCAGCCATCGCTCTGCTAGGTATATACATAAAAGAATTAAAAGATTCATATCACAGTGACATATGTGCACCCATGTTTATAGCAGCTCAGTTTGTGATTGCTAAATCTTGGAAACAACCCAAATGTCCATCAGCTGGAGATTGGATAAAAAAGCTATGGTTCTGGCCAGGGATTTAGCTCAGTGATTCCAGCACCTCTCGAGCAAGCGCAAGGACCCAGGTTCAATCCTCCGATAAACACATACCATACTGGGTGTGGAGACTCACACCCAGCAGCAATCAGTACCACATACCACAGTGCCGGGCATGGTGGCTCACGCCTATAATCCCAATACTTGGGAGGCAGAGGCAGGAAGATTGCTGTGATGTGAATTTGAGGCTGAGCTCAGGGCCAGCCTGAACTACAAAGTGAGAACCTATCTTAAAGAAAAAAAAAAAAAAAGCTGTGGTTCTTCTTCTACAAAATGGAGTACTACTCTGCTATAAAAAATGATAAGTTTGAGTCATTTATACTTAAATGGACGTACCTTGAAAACATCCTCATAAGTGAAATATATAAGTCACAAATGTGTAAATATCATATCTTTTCTCTGGTATGAGAAAATGAAGATGTAAATGAGCTCTAGAATTGTATGTTATATATTGTGAAATAGAAAATACTCAAAGTGAAATACGGTGAAGGGGGAACAATAATGAGATTATAACAAAAAAGAAAGGAAACAAAGTTTATATATATATAGGGGATGGGGTGGTAGGGTGAGTGGGCCTATGAAAAAAATGGGAATTAAGTTGTGTCATATACTGGTACAAATTCTTATTGTTCAGTGTAATCATGATGTGTATATGTAATGTACCAATAAAGATTTCATTAAAAAAAGAAAGTAGGCAAGAGAATTGTTGTCTTATATGTAGTAGCCTCTTGCTTGGCCTGAGAATTATTTTAGTGATTTGGAGGGTCAGCAGATCCTCCCAAAAAAAATTTAACTGTAGGAAGCAGGCTGAGAGTGTCACTTAGCAATATACATGTTCTGTCTTTTATGAAAATAAAATTATGGATCAGGGTATGGAAACAAGAGCCCAGAGGATGGGGCTGAGAACGCTGACTTTCCTTCCTGTGTGTTGAGATCTCCTAAAGTAACGGCTATTATTTTCTTGGCTGGATTTCAGAGTTCCATGTCGTCCTTTTGGACAGGAATGTCTATGGTATTCATGTGATGCCTGTCTCACCAGCCCATGTCAGGAGCAAGGACAGAAAATAATCTATGAATTTTGTTTCTCATTTCTGTAGATCAAATGAACTACATTTGAGGATCTGTGTTTCAGCATCAATATCAAGAAGCCTCATTTACTTCTGGCCTACGCATAGATGATTAAGGCCCTGGCCCTTAACCAGTGTTATAATAAAATGAGACATGACTTTGGAGAAGGTGAAGGAACTATTCACAATGTGGAGGCTAAAAGACAAACATGATAAGGAGCTGTTAAAATAGTTTTCAATGATACCTGTATTGTGATTACCAAGACCTTGTATATAAGATGGATTTAGTGACAGTCTTCTAATTATTATATAGACATAATGGATTGTCAGTGCCAAAGTTACATTATAAAAAGACTGTGGCTTCCATTTAGGATTGAATTTCTCTGTTATCTTTTCATCATTCACAGTATAGGAAGACAAATTTACAGAGAGAAAACCATGTTAGGGACATTATAACAATCATATAGTAAACTTGGAAGTAGATCTTTCCAATTTGAAATAAATTCACTTACCCAGACAACTCAAATGTAACCTCATAAAGATGTCGGTCCAGAGACACTCAATTGAACTCACTCTATTCCTAAAGACAGAACCTCTAAAACACTCATTGTCCATTGCTTTACATTGGTAAGTTTCTATTAAAATGATAATGTAGTAATAAATGTAATAAATAATTCATATTAATCTGATTAATAATTCAAGCAAAGTTTAATATAGGCTTATCATAAATCCTCATATAATGATGGTCTTGATTACTTGATTCTTTAGCTTCAGTGGTTTATAAACCAATTTCTATAACTCTACTAAGAATAACTGTAATTATGAAGTGCAATCATGATGTGTATATGTAATGTACCAATAAAGATAAAAAAATTTTAAAAAAAAGAATAACTTCAAAGTTTCTGAACTAGTAGGGCCAAAGGATTAAACTGTAAAAGAAAAATATACATCATCAGTGATAACTGTTTAAAGACCAGTGATTTGTGATGGTTGGCTTAATTTCAACTTGAAGGGCATTATCTATGGAAATGGTAAAGCACACTTCTGGACAGGTCTGAAAGTATCACAGAATGTAACACAGAATGTATCACAGAAGCATGACCTATACCGGGTCACTGTTCCTTTCCTCTCTGGTATAGTCCCTTTGTACTCCTTCCTGGCCACCATCAAATGATGAACTTCACTATTCTACATCCTTTCATTGTGAGGTTTTGCCTTGGAGCCAGCTAACCATGGACTGAACCCTCTGAAAGTGTGAGCCAGATTATACCTCTCTCCTAAGATATGGATGTTGGGTATTTTGTCCCAGCAATGAGCAAGCTAAAACAGGATTATAGCAGTAATAATTAAATAGTTATTAGAGTAATACTTAAGGTTTATATAGATTTTAGGGAGCAAATTAACACAAATGAACTATTTTTACTTTCAGAAATAATTATGAATTTGATGATTATCATTTCAATTTTAAAGATGAATAAGGTGGCTGTGGAAAAGTTCATCAAGCCCAACTGCATCCTTTAATAAGTGGCAAATAGACCTTAAATGTTAGTCTTTTGCCTTCAGTATCAAATCTCACTAGCAAGTTTTCGTTCTGGTACATGTGTGAGGATTCTGTGGTTGTACACATATGGGAGAATTATTTTTAAATGCCCAATGTTATTTAGCATTTGCAAACTGAAAACTGCTCTGAAAACACATGTGCTTACTTACGTTAAAATATCTGACAAATAAATGATTTTACTGCATAAAAATGAGCAGTTTTTATTAACAGACCAAATCATTATTAGATGAAGTTTCATTTTACTAGGATAGCAATCAAATTCAGAGTCATGATGTTTTTCCCTGACTGTAAACTTGCAGATATCTGAGAGATGTGCTGAAAAGTCTGATGGTGTCTTTTTCATTTTTTGTCTCTATCATTTTAATGTTTAGGGCTCTAATTTGCCTCAACTTGCAGAAAGCATTGAAAGTAATTTCCTACAAAGAAAGGGAAAGTGGCAGATTATATCTATCATATGCATTGAAGTAATACAGCATTCCATTCTCAAGTTGAAAAAGACATAAGAGATCTCGTATTTTTATTTAGGAAGAGAATGAAAAAAATCAAGCAAACATATGTCAAAGCTGAACATAGTGGGAAGATACAGGGTACTTCCTCAAAAGAAGCCTTTCAAATAACATGAACATTTTAGACCCCTGGTAATTTCAAGAAGGTAAAGAAGACTTTGTTATCTTTGATTTGCATTTCTTATCTAATGGTGATTTTTTTTAAATTTATATTTCATGAATTTTCTAACAGTCATTTTATGACAAAGGTGTGAATACAATTGTGATTTGTATGTTAAACCTACAAAGTCATTTTCATAAAACAAAAGCAGGTATTTCTATTAGCAGACTTTTAAGGTTTTTAAGTTTTCAAAATCCGAGATGTTTATGTTTATATAAAGATTTTAGACATCTAGTGAAAACTTAAAAATTCATTCACTTAGGGGTTTTTTAATTATATAGCACTTTTATTGGTGCTTTTCTTTTTGAATATTTTACAAATAAGGATATTTGCATACAATATAATTTGCATTTTTAAGAGATCATCTGTTTCTCATTCTTCTTTACTCAAAAATCATAATATTTTCTTTACAACTTCATAACACTTTTCATGGGGACAAAATTTGGTGTCATAAACAACCATTACAATTTCAGTGAGCAATAAGCACAGGCAGAAAATAAACTTATTTTTTGAAAAATAGCTTTGTGTACAAAAAGATTTCACAGCACTTGACACAATCGTCTACGTTTTGCACCTGTTTTTTCAGTGGGTATTCAACACGCTTTCACTTCTAAACATTGTGACTAGTGCCTAATTAAATAGATAACAACATTTTCACATTTTATAAGGCAGAGCTTTAATTCTTCATAATCTCAAACACTTACCTTTCCCTTTCACATCTAAAGACTCCATTAAATTAAATGAGGCAAATATTCTGCTGGCGATGTCTCTAGGAGCTTCAAAGGATATCTTACATGTATTTAATTGTAGTTTTGACCATGTGGAATAAATAGGATTTTCTTGTACATTTTTGTAAAACACACATCAAAAGACAAATCGTGTCAGTACCTTTTCAAAAACTCTTTAACTCTGTCATCATACTCAAAACAAAGCAAGTACTTCTGCATGACAGATGTAAATTTTACCTCAGATTTTGGTTCCCGAGTATAAAGCATCATCTCTTCTCTGTCTTCTTCCTCTTCCACTCCCTTCCCCATCCACATACTGACATACAGTATTTTTCACAATGCTAATTTACTGATAACTTCAATATCTTTTAAAGCATTAATTACTTAGTAAGTTCTCTCCAAGATGCATTTTGGTTTGGTGGCAAACATCTAAAACTCAATGGTAATGCCACCAATTTCCTGAAGCCTTCAGGAGCAATAAAACTGGTCTTTCCTGGAAGAAGATATTCAGTAAAACCTATACTCGAACAAGGGCAAAGGAGGCATCAGGACATAAATCACAAAAGGACTGACTAATTCTGGAATAATGTGGCAATACTACAGCCCATAAAATGAAGGCAAGCATAGCGTACAGAGTGCAGAACCTAAAAGCTCCCCAAAACAAGCAAAATTTGTCTGTCCACTGTCTGGCAACAGACTCCAAAAGTGAGTAACAATCATTATTTCTAAAAATGCTTTTTGCCCATGCAGCATCCCAGGAATGAAAACATATTTGAAAGAGGAAGAGGAGAGATGTAAAGTCTCACTAATATTAGATATTAGGCACCTGGCCATCTTTAACTTGGTTGACAGGAACATTAAAATGGTGAAGCTGTTTTTATTTTCAAATACAACACCATTTTAGTTGTTGGACCAGGACATATTTCAGTTTCTCTGGCACAATGTACCCACCTGGTGTGGACCAAAGTTGATTACCAGTTGATGCTGGTGGATATGATAGACACTGATTTAGATGCAATGAAGTGCTACAAATCTCTTACCCTTACTGACAGAACAACACGTCAGATTGGCAGTGGATGAATCAAACCCTTAAACTGTAAATGCCTGCTGGAAGAACTTACAAAGTGAAGCTTTTAATGAATGATTTTAATGATTTCTGGAGGTAAGAGATGAGGTGAAGAAACTGAATTATGCACAAGGCTGAGTTGGTAAGGTTGAATTTGCTGAGATGTCTGATGAAGTGAAACAATAATACTAAAGGCCATCGAGAAATGTTAATGAATGGGCCGGGGATGTAGCTCAGTGGTTCCGGCACCTGTCTTGCAAGCTCAAGGACCCAGGTTCAGTCCCTGGTTAACTACATACAATACTGGGTGTGGAGACTCACACCCAGCAACAATCAGTACCACATACCACAGTGCCGGGTGTGGTGGCTCATGCCTGTAATCCCAGCACTCTGAAGGCAGAGGCAGGAGGATTGCTGTGATGTGAGTTTGAAAAAAGAAATGTTAATAAACAAGGAAGAGGAAGAACTTGTTGAGTCATCCAAAGAAGGGGAGGAAGAAAGCCAAGCACAACCAGCTACACTGTTTCTGATTGCATGGACATTTAAGAACAAAACAAAATTATGGAACATCATCTTCATATGGAACCGAGGTGAAAATCTCCCAAGCCATCACTGAAAGATTACAATATCTTCAAGCAAAATTTTGATAGGTTAAAAAAGAAAAGAAAAAAACTTCTGATTACAATTATCTTCCAAGATGGTTGAGAAGTCAAGAATTTCAAAATATTGAGGATTCACAACCATCAGCATCATCTGCTCCTGACATGTAACCATTAACCTCATCATGGGCCATTATTCACTCTTTCTTGTCATCAGAAATTTATTAGAAGCCTAATTCTGTGCAATAATCTTCATGCCACGCACCTCATTATATCATATAGTCATTGTGTCATCTTAAGTCATCACAACCAATGTTATCCTTAAAGAGACCACAATCATTTTTATAGGACGTTGCTTTGTTTCATGTTGTTATTGATAATTGTTCATTGCTTGCTGTACCTAACTTATAAGTTATCATAGAAATTTATTTATCAGAGAAAATAAAATATATAAAAGATTCAGCAATATTTATAATTTAGGGATCCACTGATAACACTAAAAGCATCCCCCAAACATAAGAACCTGTTGTAATACTATTTTGCTTTGCAAAAGAAATGTTTGCTACTTTCAGAGGAGTTGAAATCCCAAAGATTACTTTTTTGCAATTCCACTCAGGTGAATATCTCTTTTCAATGACTTGCACATAAACAAACCTTCTAAAGTTCAACTCAAATTTATGCATCTCTGACATATATAAACAGACACAATAGCTGCCATTAGATGACAACCTTAAACATCTCTCAGAAATTCCCTGCACACAAATATCCTCTAGGTAGATAAATGGCTTTGGCAGAATTTCTTTTCCAGGAAGAAAATTACAGAGCTTATTTTGCCTCATTATAATTGTAGCATGCAAATGTGAAGGAAATCATAAATTTCACCCACTCCATCTGCCCTCCAAGTGGGTGCTCCATGTTAGCAGTGTTGAGATGGCATGGAGACTTGTGATTCATGCAAATTCTTGATGCTTCCCAGACCTACTGCAGAAACTAAAGAGTGAGAGCTATCAGTCTGTGTTTTAACTAGCTTTCCACAGGATGCTGAATCACAACAAAGTTCAAAAATTATTGACCTATCTTCAGCTCGTGTTTCACAGGTGAGGAAATTAAGGGCCCATTTTTATAATTAATCCCATGATAAAACCTAAAGAAAATGATTGTTTTTCTCAAAAGCCAGTACACAATGAATCAAATGATCTGGCCTCCTGTCTGGCTCATGAGTTCCTTCATGAATCGAATCTCTCCTGCACTGGTGGTGAACCTGTGATGTGTAGGCTGCGTGGGCCCGCAGAGCCTTCTCTGTTGCCCAGAGAGCTGAGGCACCCCAGAAGCTGAGCATCCAATAGCTGGTGCTTTTGCTAAATAAGAAGGTCAGTATTCAGATTTAATTGCATTGTTTGTACTTCACAAATAACCATAGGTCTTGGGTTGCAGTTTGGGCCCTCATCTCTAAAAGACTCACCATCACTGCTACGGGGCCACACCACAAGAATCCCATTGGTGGTTTTCTGGATACAGTTATTCCAGCCCAAAAGTCTGGATATTTCAGTGCTAAAAAAGGAAAGGCATGGTAAGAATTTCCCTGTGCCAATTCTTCATTTTAATCACAAATTTCTTCTCTACTCTTTCTTGAAATCTCTATGTCTGATTCTAAGTATTCCATGTTCAGTATCTTCATTACTTTCAATGTTGCTGGTCAGGCATCTAAATTTGAAAGACATGAAATTTGAAAGATGCCATGTGCCATCATTACAGCAGTGTATGCTGTGTGCTTAATGTCCCAGGAAGACATCAGTGCTTCCTGGGAACTGAGCTTTGTCTTCTAATCAGCCACCTGGTATACCCATGCATTAACTCTACCTCTGCTAAGTCTCCTAAGGCTAATAAACATTTCTTTATCCCAGGATTTATTTGTTTACAGTATCTTAAATTATTACATATCGTAAAGGATAACCCTTCATCTCTCTTATTGCCATGACCTTTTAGAATGAAGAGAGCTATCTTTTTTTTTTTTTGTAATCTCTGCTGTAGCATTTCAGATCTTTATGATAGTGTCTAGTTCTCAGCTTTCTCAACAGCTTGCTGCTTTCCAAATGCTTTTTTTGCTTGTTTGTTTTTATTTCCTGAAATTCATTTATTTTCAGGTCTTCAAGGGCATATTCTCTTTCTGTCTCCCTACATACAACCTACTTTCTTCTAGAAATTAAATATAATCTTAATACGGTGAAAGCAATAAAATAGGGAAAAGCTTTCTGTTGCCAGTCATGCACCCAGAACCTCTGGCCTCACACATCTCAGTCTCAGGTACTGTGGTTTTCCTCTCCAACCCGATGGTCAGATGCAGAAACAGGGATTCATTCCAGGATGGGTGATGTGTTGAATAGTGGCAGCCTACTTAATAATGGTCATGCAACATGATGTGGGGTTATCCTTGCTTAATATGTTAGAAGTTATGGATAATAGAGAAATAAAGGAGGGCTGAGGATTTAGTTCAAGGGATTTGGTGTCTGCCTTGTAAGTGCAAAGTCCCCAGTTTGATCCCTGGTAACCAGATCATATGCCCACCGGCAATGAGTACCCAGTACCATATACCACAGTGCTGGGCATGGTGGCTCATGCCTGTAATCCCAGCATGAGGGAGGCAAAGGCAGCAGGACTACTGTGAGTTTGAAGCTTTCCTGGGCTGTATAAGGAGCTCAAGGCCAGCCCGACTGACAAAGCAAGACCTTGTCTCACACACACACACACACACACACACACACACACACACACACACACACACAAAAAAAAAAAAAAAAAAAAAAAGAGAGAGAGAAAGAATACTAGGAGAAAAACTTTACATCACAGGAATGATGAACCAGCTTTTAAAAGTACACTACTCCCTAAACGCACAAAGATTTTGGTCTGTTTCTTGAAATGATTCTATTCTCTGACTGATAAATTTCCAGTTTTTTAATTCCACAGAATTTCCTGTGATAATCCTATTGGTCCTCATTTCTGCCAAAGTGGGAAAGTAATCTGTATTCAACAGGTTCCCACATTAGGAACAGATTCAAAAAATGTTTAGAATGCTATGTCATTCAGAAGCAAACTTAATTATTCAAATTAATAAAATGAGATATTCTGAAGACTCACTCTGCATATAGTTCTTTCACTCATTTTTATATATTTTTGAGGGCTGATAATATGCTATGCAGTAGACTAAATACTGGAAGGAACAGAGATGAATTAATCATGGAATCTACTTCCTCAGATATATTTTAAAGATTCAAATTTAATATACTTTCATGCCAACCAGCTTCAAATTTTTGTTTCACTTCATTATTTGGAAATAAATATCTTTGTAAGAAAATACATTTCTAGATATACAAGAATTATCCATTCATTATCCTAAATTAATGTTCTCTCAAAAATTGTCATTTTCAAAATACTACCTAAACATCAGTAATTATGTACATGAGGGGAGGGAGATGTAGGGAAGGCAGGAGAATGGGAAAAAATGAGAATCAAGATGTGTCATGTACAGGTACTAATTCTCAATGTGGAATGTGATAATTATGCATGTATAAAATGTACTAATAAAGTCAATTTTTTAAAAACAATAAATGCTAATGTCTTTAAAAATAAATAATATATAATAGAAAGATGAAAGCCTTCTGTAGGAAAGAGCCAGTCCTTGCTGACACCCCCAACTCTACGTGGCCTTCTCAGTAGCCCCTCAGCATCCCCTCTAACTGAGAGACATCTCAGGGAAGCACAGCCAGGTGTCTCAGCTCAGGCTCTTCATAGAAGTTTTGCCTCCTCCATCTCAAACCAGATTACTACCGACTATTTGAAGCTGCCTGCTTAGGTTAGAATACACCATCTGTGCTGGGAGGTAATAACATCTAATGTGCAAATTAGTCACCCTTCTAAACAGCTTATTTGGAATTTAAAGGGCCAATTCCTTAAGTGAAAGAGCAGGGCAGAGTGAAAAATTTCAAAACTGTTAAATCTGCAAATAAAATTTCTGAAGATAGTGAATAGTATTTTGTGTTTAAATTAGATCACGTCCTAAGAGTCAGGCTGTAGCCCCTTCATTTGCCTCTGCAACCACTATGTTGCATAAGCATCATCTCCTACAGTTTCAGTTTACCATACTTCAGACCTGAAGTTGTGCAGCTCCACAGCCTGTGCTCTGACTGTTTGCTCAAGGTGCCTCCAGCACTGCTGGGCCCTGCAGTAGGTACTGGGATATAGTATGGGTATTATAATAGGCAATGGAGACTAAAAGGGATTATATATACACACCACTGTGAGATTGCAGGAACTAAAATCAGTAAGGGCCTGTAACTCTAAGATCTGAAAGTTCCCCTCCACTTAAAACTCTATATCATTATAGCATAACAGGTCTGAGGAGCCTTATAAAAATATCTATGTACAAACTAAAATATTGAGAAACTAGTTCAAAGTTATCAAAAACAATTTTATGTTAAGTAGTTGAGTAGTTCAAAACAGTTCACAATAGTACAAATTGCTTAGTTTGTCTCTGGCACATAATAATCTGTTTTTATTATTGATCTAATTTTCAAATTTCACAACTCTAGAGAAATGTCCAGTAATTATCATTAACTAGTGGGTGATCATTAAACTGTGTACCAGAACCAAACTTCACCCTCCAAGGGATGAGCTTTCAAAGTTCTAATCTGTTCACCCATTTCTTTTGTAAACTTTAAAGTCATGTATTTGGTGATGAAAATATAGAAATAATTAATTTTCATGGCTATTCTTAAGGACTTCAAGAGTTGACCTCGAAAGACATGCAAGGAAACAGATATTTTAAAACTGATAATTGGTCAATTTTATATTTTTATTTTTTCCATGAGCACACAAAAAAGAAACTTCCTCTCCCTGTTCACAAAAGAAATTCCACATGAGGGAGTCTCATGAGCTTTCATAGGCAGATGGGCTAATAAAGCTGCAAAGAAACAAGGCAGGAGTGAAACAACTTATTCAGACAAATGTTAATACTAAATCTGAGACACAAGCTCCATGTGACTGCATGGCCTATAAAATACTTAACCTTTGAAGGCTGGCAGGTGGGAGACTGTCAGATCACGAAGGACCCATATGCCACACTCGGGAACTTATTCCATAGACAATAAAATATAACTAATAAACGTGACTCTACTGTAAAAATATTTTATCTTTTTTCATCTGAATGTCATCCTCAAATTATTTGAACAAGGAACTAGAATAGGAACTAGAATACTCTTCTATCATCAAAGAAACTAGAATGGTTGAAAGTGCCAGACAAAAGAGTATAAAAATTGAGCTCACAGTGAAGTGACAGACATACTTGCACAGCACAGAAAGATGAAGTCTGACTGTGGGCAGAGGAGTGTATAGACAAGGAGCAAGATGGCGGCCTCTGAAACCCAAAAGGAAGACATTTGGGGAAATAGGAGCTGCTGAAGCCTGGGAGATAGATGTAGAGCTGAGGACACAGAGATTGTTTAAAGTCTGTATAAAATGTACCTAAACAACTTCCAAATTCCTACAAGGACTAGCTATCATGTTTCAACCACAGTTAGAGTGATGTATATATATATATATATATATATATATATATATATATATATATATATATATATATATATATATATATGTGTGTGTGTGTGTGTGTGTGTGTGTGTGTGTGTGTGTGTGTGTGTGTGTGTGTTGGAGATTTGGAACCAAAGAAGTTCCTGACTTTGACTTCTACCCATCAGGAGAGTGAGGCTGCAGTAAGAATATCATATGATTATGAGCAATATGAGTAAGGGGGTGGGAAATTCTGGCTGTCTCCTGCAGTCCAGCTACAGAGCAAATTACATATGCCATGAAATTTATTTCCACCCAAAGACCCAGAAAGAGATGGTTAAGATGGATCAATAGAGGGTCTTTTCTTGAAGAAACCTAATTTTTTTTGGAAAGAGTACTGGTAGACCTTGTCATAGCATTCTTCAGTGAAGAGTCTAAACACTCTGGCAAACATTCTAAGAAATTTTTTTGTCCAAATACAACCTCTGATCACCTGTTCAGTGTTCATTCACCAGTAAGTCTAGGATCCATGAATATATATGTTAAGAAATCCTTCAACATGAACTAACATAATATGTAACTAAACAAAATAAAAGTAAAACAAAGATAAGAGGAAATCATCAAATACACTACAATTAATATCCACAGAAATACAATAGATTATATACTGAATTCAAAGAAATAAATCATAGTGTTGTGCAAGAGCTCTCAGAAAAATTAAAAATACAAAAGTTCTACTTTACTTTCCCCCAAAAGCCTACAATATGAGTTAGAAGAATAAGTGTAAGAAATACTTCAGAAAATAGAAAGACTCATGGAAGAAGATATAACATTAGGAAAGTTAAGAGGTCTGATACAACAAATGGGAATTCCAGAAAGAGAAAAGAAAAAAAATCATGACAATAATAATTTCCTATCATATAAAAGCAACAATCTCTAGGTTACAGGTTATATGAGCAAATAAAAAATTGTTCAAAACCACTAAGTTTTCAGGTGGATGGTTGTATTTCAGTAAATAACTGACACACCCAGCATGATGATGGTCTACCCTTTAGCTGTCAAGGTGGGAGGTGGTCCCAATCTTTCATCAAGAGTTGTGCAGTGTATTATTTTCCAGCTATAAAAGGGAAGTTTGCTCACAGTTCTATAAGTCAGAAATTTGGGCCAGCCTCACAATGCAGCTGCAGTCATCCGACTGCTGGACTGGGGCTAGAGAATGAGATGGCCCATTTCCTCACTTGGCAACGGGTGCTGGCTGGCACGTAGGCAAAGTGAACAGGACTCCTCCAAGCTTCTGTCCATGCAGTAAGAGTGCTTAGCAGCAAAAAAGACCAAGCTGTGATGCACACAAATTTTTTAATCCCTTGCTTCTTGTGTGCTATTGGCCAAGATAAGTCTCTTGACCAGGTAAAAAGTCTATGCTGTGAAATCAGCATGAGGATATAATAAGGAAGGAGTGAGTCGCTGTAGACAACAGTTTAATCATCTACCTTATTAGGAGAAATACACATGGCTCCCTAGAACTGTGGATATATGCTACCCTAAGGAAGGACATGAGAAAATAATTTTTATGTTATGGTCTTAGCTTTCAAAAACATCCCAATTTATCACATAATTATTTTCAAGTATATATTTACTTTTTATTTTACTTTTAAATATTTGTCTCATACCACAGATTGCAAGCTACAAGGAAAAAAAGCCTATACCTCTTTTCCCACCTCTTTTCCCACCTCTTTCAATGCATGGAGTGGTGAAGTATTCAGCTCTTTACTTTGTAAATGAAGGAATCAGAAAGGTACCCACAAAAAAGGGCTGAGGGTAGGATCTAGGACAGAGCCAAAGTCAGGGAAATACTAGAAAGGAGATGGCCATGGGCTCATGTGAGAAGAAAATCAGCTCGTTTATGTATCTCAGTGATATACAGAAGATCAGTAAGTTTGTTGAATATGAATACTGAGAAGTACCTGGGGCCCACATAGCACTAGGTATTAGATAATATGTTAATCTAGACAGCACTTTGCTCTATAGCCTCTTCAGAACTTTCCAAACTATATGAATGTCCTTGGATTTTAAAAATTGAGGATCCAAAAGAGTTTTATGTGGCCCTATTTATCAATATTTTTCACAGTAAATACATCAACTGAAACTTGAAAAATATTTTATGCTTTTAAAAGCAGTAATAACTTACATGTGTAGTGCAAACAACATGTTTGTATTAAAATCTAATTGCATGTTCCAAAACAGGACAAAAATGTTCTGTGAGATTTTTCTGAATCTCTTTAATATTTGGCTGAATAATTGAAGTATGAATTCTCAACCCTCTGTATTTATTTTATTATGATACTATGCATAACTCTTGGAAAATTCCATTATGCTATTATGAGAGAAGAAAGTGTAGAAAGCAAATCATATCTTAGCATTACTATCAAAATGCTTTTGACTTTTCTCCAAACAGGTCTCTGGCTCTTGGTAGGCATTTGTCCATTAAAGGTGCCCAAACCCTTTCCCTAAAACTTGTAGTTACTTTCAGATAATGAAAACTCTACATTATCTATTTAAGATCCAAATATACAAACTGAACTGTGAGAATTTCTTACTTTCTAATAATAAATACCACTCTAAAAGTTCTGTTAATATTAATAAGTTCATTACTTAGCTAGATTAATTAGACTTTCTTAATGAATTCCTTCTAAATAATGATAGTTGTTTTGCTATTCTTTCTCAAATGCATAAACTCAGTGAGTATAGCCTCAATCCTTGAGCTGATCTAAAAACTGAAAACAACTGTACAAATAGTTCTCTCTGTAGATATCATAATACTCTTTATTAGCTATGAAATAATTGAAATTTATTGAGTACCCCAGGAATTGCCCATTGTGCTTAATTGCATTATTTTATTTAATCTTCAAAAGAAATCTCCGAGGTAGAGATCATTCTCATTATTTTTTTTTACAGTTGAAAAACACTGAACTCAGGAGGGACTAACACACCCAAGGTCATACACCTAGTAAAAAACAAATTCCAAAGCTTTTAACTACTGTTCTGTTCAGCTATCTTATTCATGGGTATGGTAATAGGAATATTTTCTGCAATTGTTCATTTTAACTGCACAGTTTTTCAATACAGCTTTAAATGTCTTTTGAGGTATAGGCTGAGAAGTAACCTTGTTTTCAGAATCTTACCAAAGTAAAAGTGTATATTCAATAGAAACAGACATTCAGACCATAGTACATCCCCAACTTCTCCACTTTGCTTCTGCTCAAACAGTTGCTTCTGGATCACTTTTACAGGCACACTACCACCACGTCTCTCTGTCATGCCTTTGGTCACCTTTGTCCCTTCTATTTGAATTATTCAGTATCACTATGGACAGATGGAAAACCAGTCTGACAGGGATGCTCACTGCCAGTATCACTTAGGATCTATGACAGTTCTGCAGCACGTTACCCCCTCTCCCAGTTTCCAGAAGTTCTGTCAGTGACCATTGTTGTGAAGACCCTTGTGACTTAGAAAATACCCACCCTTACGCTGCGAGAAATGAGCAGCAGATGTGCACTCAAAGCTTTGGGAAATACAGAAGTGTCAGTATATACCTTCTGCTTTGTGACTTGAACCTGAAAAGTCAATTCAGGTTATAAAAATTTCAGTGGATTGCTACAAATATCTGAATGTTCTCTTCAGTTCAAATAGGGGAAAGGTAATGGGCCACAGGAGAGAACAAAGGGGTATTAAAATAATGGAGCCTTTCTCACTAATTGAGAAATGGCTCTTGGAAAGGATAATGATTCTGAAGTTTGTATACCACAAAAAAGCTCTTTATTTTAGGATAATAAAAATATGCAGGAACCATAAAAAATTCCAGGGTCATCATGGATAAGCCAGCCTGGAATCACAGAAAAACTGCTATCATCTAATATTTGTGTCAGATAATATGCACATCCTTTACCTCTTAATTTATAATTCAGATGCCAAGTATCTGAATTCTCAATGATCTATCTATAGTACAAAAATTTTCACTGATTCAAGTTTTGGGAGAATACAATGGTAGGTTGATTCAAATAGGCACAATCGGACTTTTTTACTGTTCTTACCTCCACTCGCCTCTGAAACTTTAGAAGTCTGCTTCTTAGAACATATGTTGTGGTGTTTTTTTGTTTGTGTGTTTGTTTTGTTTTCTAGCCAATCCATTACTTCAACAGATTCCACAAAAAAAAGATTACTTTAGACAAAAAGATGTAGCCACATTGTTTTGGCATGAATGTCTCTACAGAAACTAGCATTTTTACAAAAAAAAAAAAAAAAAAAAGGAAAATGAGATTTGAAAGCATTGTTAATTGAATGTAATATCACTGAACTGATATTCTTAGCTTTCCAATACAAAGCACCGCTTACACTGATGTATACACTGAGCACTTAAAATTCATTTGTTAATTTATTTATTACACAATCATTTAACAATTCGCTACTCTTTAGCAGTGTGCCATATCCTGTAGCTGTGAGACTGCTCTATCTTGACCTTTTCTCTCAAAATGCTCACACTCATATTGGCAAGACCTATAAAGGTTGAAGTTAAATACAATACAGAGTACTATGGTTTTCAACAAAAGTGTGCAGTTCCTCTATGAGACAATAGATAAAGAATCTAGCTGTGTATATAGAAATCAGGAAGGATTTTTAAAAATGTATTGCTCTTCTGAACTCAGAGTAAGTTCTTCTCATCGATTGGGTTGATTTTATTACAAAGCAAAGCTTCAGATATCATCAGTGTCACCAGACTGTTATCCTGAAATAAATACACTAGTGATGAGACTAGCATTGCAATGTGAAGAATCTGTCCTCATGATGTTGTAGCTGCTACCATTTAAGTAAGCAACTCCTATGTGGCAGGCACTCATTTCTCAAACTCAAACCTCAAAAACAACTGCTGAGAAGATTGTATATATTTCCTTCTTACACACAGCAAAAGATAATGTAATGATACTAAATAATTAGCAAAGATTCAAAGTCTAATAAGGTCTATAGTTGAGATGCTTCTGACTTCTGAGCCCAAATTTCTCATGCTCTGTGGCACAGGTCCAATTGACTAATCTGCCCAGCAAAGCAATTAGAAATTTTTCTATGTCGTCTTCCAACATACATTTCAAGGACCTGAACAGAAGTAATGGAAATATACTTGCATCATATAGGGTACCTGAAAAGTAGTCTCACCACTGAGATAAAATTGACTGTGTTAGTCTCTGCAGGCTAAATGGTACAAGTGAGACTGGGAACTACAGCAATTATGTGTGTTACATTGAAGTGTTATATACATTTCTTCAAAACTGCTTGTTTCCTGGTACTCTTCTGACATATTTCCTATAAGACATGTCATTACTATATACTGTAGAAAAAAGAGAGTAAACAGTACTACAAACATAATTACTTGACTATCCATGAAAAATCCATTGGCCCAGCAATCTATTATGGTGGAAAATTAACTCTGTAAATTGCATACATGTAGTTTCTGTCCAGAGAGGCAATAGTGAGAGCACAGGCTCTGGATCCAAGTTGCTTGCATTCAATTCCAGCTCCAGGACGTAAATGCTATACAATTTGAGGCTACCTCAACTTCTTTGTGTCTTAGTTTTATCACTTAGAGAAGAGGAAAAATGATAATAATGCCCACATAAAGAGTGTTTGAAGGATAAAGTGGGTTAATACTGATTCAGGTTTAGAACAATGCATGGCTCAGAGTAGTTTTTGATGAATGAGTATTGCTATAGTACTCATAAAAGTACTTTTTATTACTGCAGTATTATTTTGTGGTCTAGCACAATCTTGTTCAGAGGAATGTGTAATATAAACATAGCCCTTTGAATAGCCATGCACACTTTTTCCATTAATTTTCAAGAAAACGCTGACAATTCTTTGCGGCACTCTGCTTAAATGAAAAGTGGGCCTGATTGAGTTGAGATGATCCCCACAAACTATGGCCTTGCACAATACACAGTAACAACAGATCAGACTCTACACAGCGCCAAACTGGAAAGGTTCTAAACACTCAGTGTTGAGTGTGCAAATCTAAACCCAGTTTTAGTGAAGCATTTCCAAAGCTCACACTATCTTCAAACCCAGCACAAACACTGACAAGATTCTGCAGAGGAATGAACTATCCCGAGTGGAGAACGGCTGGCATTTCAGTTCCAGGAGTGAGCAGCTGAGAGAAAGAGACCACACAAAGTGGCCAAAAATTCCATTGTACTTCACCCTTTAATTCTCCCTTCATTCAGGTGGAGAAAATGATGTCTAAGGCCCTCTGATTCTCCATTTTTGTCAATGTCACTTCTGTCAGTGTCCTCAGAAAGGTAATTAACCTCACAATGAGAAGCAGTTTTCTCCCCAGAGCAGGCTTTACTCGCCTCTTCCAGCTATTATATCCTGGACAGGAGTCATGTCCACCTCCCTGTTCCCTTCAACACCTGTCAAGGCTTTGCAAATACTATCAGATAATAACTTCTTATTAGCATTTGCTTTGGCTTCCTTATGCTAGATTTAATTTTGCTATGACACAAGGGCATAAAATTAAGATATCACTTGCCAGGTCCAAAGTTCCTTATGCTATTAATAGCTATTATGTCTAGATTGTCTCTACATTTCTAGACAACTCTCAGGACAACTTACATGGTAAGTGTCAAGTCCCCCCAGGTCAAAAATGGAACAACACGTCATGGCTCAGTAGCTACACTAAACTCTGGGACATTGTTCTATCCCCTGCTTAACTCCTCATGATCCACCATAACACCCATTATCAGCAGTAGCATTACAAGACAAAAACTGTTAGACTCTCAGGCAATGATTAGGAAAATGTGCCTTTATAGAGTCTTGATGTCTAAATTTAACCATTTCTATAGGATGCTTTAATTCTTCCAAATTTACAGATAAGATTTGGGCTATTTAATAATAATCTTGCATTTTCAATCCTTCAAAAAATAAAAGAACAAAATGGAATCTTAAGAAAGAGAACATGGATTTCATTTTTGTATTTATTCTTTACCCACTGTGCCCCCAAAGAAGATATATTTAAGGCTTCTGGACTTCAAGTTTCGCAGCAGCAAAATTTGAAAGATAATATCTATTTTATAAGACTGATATGAAAATATAATGAATATTGTCTACAAGAACTGATTTATTAGTGTTAAAGATATTCTCTAGGGCCGGGGATTTAGCTCAGTGATTCCAGTGCCTGTCTTGCAAGTGCAAGGACCCGGGTTCGATTCGCCAGTAACCACATACCATATTGGGTGTGGAGACTCACGCCCAGCAGCAACCAGTACCACATACCACAGTGCCAAATGTGGTGGCTCACGCCTGTAATCCCAGCCCTGGAGAGGCAGAGGCAGGAGGATTGCTGTGATGTGAGTTTGAGGCTGAGCTTGGGGCCAGCCTGAACTACAAAGCGAGACACTGCCTAAAAAAAAAAAAAAAAAAAAAAAGATGTTCCCTAAAAAAGGAACTAGTCCTGGCACTGTTGTGACCTTTCTCTGGGGACATTTTAACAGACATAGTGTTTCCTAGGCTCAGTTACCCTCATTACTGGCCTGGGATGTATTGAACCAACAGAGCTGAAAAGATGTATACAACATGCATTAATTTTTCCTACTCTTTTCACCTAAGGAATATGTCTGTAAAAATTCTGTTAGTAAAGACAAGAGACATTATTCCAAATAATATAGAAAAATATTTACTGACAAGAGTAATTATCCATGATGTTCTTCTGCTCCCCTCCCCCACCTCATCTCGTGTTCTTCTGTGTCCCAGGCTTTTCCTCCTAAACTGTTGCTTTCCCATCATAACTTAGACCTGCAGCTGACCTAGACGTATGCACTGTCCTCTTTTTAAACTCATTAAGAACAGGTCCATCTTATTACATTTCCCTCTTTCTGCTCTTTTCCACAATTGTTCACTCTGTTATGGAAGAAAAAATACATATTCTTTTCCAGCATGTTTATAACTTGTTCCCTCAAACTTCTCTCATTACAGTGACCTGAGCACCTGCTGAAAGTTTCCCAGACTGTTCATCCACAGTCGCATCAGCTGCCTCTACCATAAAAGCAATTTATTGGGCTCCTACCATTTTCTTTCTATATCGTTTGTGTTATCTAGGTCTAATCTTTCAAAGCAGACCTCTACATACCTTGAAAATTTTCCCTCTATCTCCACTCCTTCCCAAGATTAAAGCAATATAACTCAAACTCAACTTGGCCATCAGATTTCTCTTATATGAAACCTGTGTTGTACTGCGATTGCTGTAGTAATACTACTAACTTGCTCTCAAGGCCAGCATCACCTTGTGTCATATTATGAGGCCATGTAGAAGAAAATGTGTTGACTTTTCTGAAGTTAGTATTTTCTGAACATTTTACTTGAAACTCACCGAAGTTACAGGATAAAGTTAAATTAAATCAAAACTGACACTGAAGACTCCAGAGACATGTACTGCCAAGAAGTTACACATGTGTTTGCACTAAAAGAGGTATAAAGCTCTTGCCATGCCCTGAGCTGTAATCTGAGAGATGCTACTCTTACCTTTTTCCTACAGACAGATACTTACATTACAAAAGATGCAAAACCATTGTGAAACGAGTTCAGAAGCTCTGACCCACAGATGACAAATAACATAGCCAGACAATGGAGCTTTGTATTATTTCTGTGAACTACTGCAATTGTAAAGTTGAATGTTACTGAAGTATAACAGCCTCAGGTGGTTCATACAGTGAAGCCAAAGAAAAATATTCATACTAGAATGACCCAAGGGACAGAACTACTAGACATATTTTGATTGCCTTAGTTAAATTTAAAACTTCTAATCGTAGATACGACAAAATTATCTGTATTCATTTATGGTTTAGAATAAATGTGATGCATCCTGAATTTTATATTTGAAAACAGCTGCAAGACAAGAATTCCACATGGCACAAGATGAGCCCAGAAGAGGGGCAATTATTGACTTGAAAACAAATCCTATAAGAAAAGAATAAGACATAATCTGTGCTCCAATCTGGTAAAATTTTAAATGCACAATTCTTACATCATAAATTATAAAATTCCCATATTACAAAGAAAGGAAAATAAATGATCCTTTGATCATATTCATGTACTTAATGATCGTACTGTATAAAGGGCTATCCTCCATGAACCAACATCACTTATAACAGCCATACCACAAATCCATTGAATATGCAAAAATCCACTGCATATGCATTTCTACATATTTCTAAGCCTCAAACACAAACTTAACTTTGTAACCCATTCCCAGAGCAGAAGATGAAACTTTTAAATCCATATATGTAAATTTCAAAAACACGTGGCGAACATCTGGCATAGAGAATGTGGACTTATGGGTTAAATCTTCAGGAATGCTTATTTCTCCAGTGTAATGTTTGGGTAAAAATAAAATCATAACTATATAAACATAATCTGCCCTAAAAACAAAAAGTATCCTGAAGTTCCCACATACATATATAAATATAGAGGCCAGAAAGACAGTCCTGCTTCTGAGGCTTGTTATCACTGAGACAGGGCGAGGATTGGGAAGAGATCATGCTGTTCTTGGCATACAGATGGTGCTGCTATTGCTGCTCTTTAAAGCTTAGGGCTCTCTCCTCTCTTGACCACTTCCTTGAGACATTTTTCTTGCTGTGGTTGAACAAGGACTACGCTATCAAAGTAGAGAATAAAAATCAAAGTAGCAATGAGTCTTAGTCTTTGCATTTTATGCCTCCCTCTGGAAAAGAAAAAAAAAACTCAAAAAACATGCCTTGTGAGGTGCATGTGATAGATAGAAAACTTGGCTTTTAATGTACAAAATGCTTTCAGTATTGCTAATGTAACACACCTGCAGGGCCGGAGGTGCTGCAGCTCATCTCATGATCTACGGAGGTGCTGCAGCTCATCTCATGATCTACATGCTCACTATAGAGAAGAAATGACATTGAAAAATAAAAGCTGCCATGAATGCAAAGCACAGAAGGAACTTTCCTTCCAAATAAATATCACTAAGAATACTATACTCAACCTACAATATGCAGTGGGATTTACAAATACACACCGTTGCATTAATCATATTATGATTATATATATGATATTCTGTTTACACAGAAAATATCACAAAGCATTTAAATGTGAAAATTTCCAATTACTTTAGCTAATAAAGTAGGAGTCTCAAAATTAACTATATGGATAACAAGAAAAATCTCAGAGTTATAAAGGCAAAACAAGCATTAGAGATTATGGCAAAATAAAAAAATCCAATCCAATATCCCATATGGCAGAGGCAGCTACAATGAGGCTCCCACCAAAGGTTCCTTTGCCGAAAAGTAATCCTAGTACAATCATCTGAGAAAAGCCCAAGATCTCAGATTTTATGGGAACTTGCTCAGCTCTCTTATGCTGCCCTCTGATACCTTAAATTCTGTGGATGGCAATGATTTGGGGACTTAACAAAACACATCTTTCCAATTGGCCCAAAGACTCAGTTTTCAGTTGCAGGTCTTCTATTTACTCAAGTCATATATAGCCTCTCCTCAGGGAGCACAGGAATATGCAAATGATTTTATTTCTCTTTGATGTAAACCTAAGTTTAGAATCCAAAGAAAATGTACATTCTGTCACTCAGTGCAATGACCATGATAATTTCCATTGCATAGTAACCTGTTTCGGATAGACTGACATTTGGAAGTTATTCTTGGATTTCAGCTAGGAGCCAAAGGTTTACAGAACCTGCCAGCTTGACAGGGGAGGAAGTCCTCCTACAAAGAATCAAGACGAATTTGAGGTCTCTGCTGCACTTCACTTCAGAATGAACAGGTATAGCATTTGACCTCCAGGATGGAATGAAAGGCAGAAGTGACCCTGCTGCCCTAGGTGCAGCACACCGAACGCTGGGATTGGGGTGGCTCCAAGGGTTGAAATGCACGTGGGCGCTCCACACCTGGGTGCTTATGTAGTCTCTGGAGTTAGAATGAGACACAGAAGATGCACTTCACATGCAAATAGAGCTTTATGAAAAGAGTCTATTAGTCATTACAGCTTTTTGCTGTAAACAAATGTACTTTTCTCAAAAGAAGCACCACATTTTGCCACTTTTGTGCTCCTTGGTCATTTAACTGCTCTAAGTCAAAGTGCTGAAGTGCTGTCTAATATTCCTAAGCACAAGACAGTTCTGCCTAATGGTGAAACTACTTTTGCTAGGTGAGCTTCTTTAAACAGAACACATGTAAAACAAAGTTACGTATGAATTGATTAAAGTGCTGTGACCAGAAGTTTGAAGTTACAAAGCTTTTCTGTGATGTAGGTGCAACGAGCCGGCCACTAACACAGAGTTTGAGGCAACTGTACAAGACTTCAATAACTACTGTACATTCAATCCTGAAAACTGACTGTATTTAAATAGCAATTTGATAATATCTTAATAATGACCTGAGGCAAATTCTGCACATAGAGGATTAAAGGACAGCGAAGAAGCACCACAGCCTCCCTTCTGGTCTCATTTTAGTATTCAGTGAAATCTCAGAAGAGTGAATAGATTAGATAATGCTTTAGGTCTTTGAGCCTCTCAAATTCAATGACCCTATAACTAGGTCAGAAAGTTAATTGAGTCTCAGGGTTCTACTTGTATAGAATAATAATTATAGGAAAAAAATAGGTTTTGTCTCAGTTCTAAAGTCCTATTATTCATGAAAAATAGCTTCCATAACACTCTCCTCTTTACTTCTATCATCAAATTCTCTTCCATTTAAAAAAAATTCTCCATTCATTACTTCTTAATTGTGATGTTATTTTATCAATCAATTAGTCTCTAATTTGTTGTGTTTGGGGATAGGCAAAGGCACCCAATGTTCTCCTTTATAGCAAACATTTAATATTTCTATAAAGGGCCCAAATCCTATTGACTCCCCCACGACACATTTGACCCATCTAAAGGACTAGATTGGGAACCTTACAATGAATCCAGGACCATGCCCTTGCTATTTTGAACCTAATGAGTTTATAAAAATCCCACAGAGCCTCTCCATTTTAACATGAAAACGGCCTTGATGTAACTCTTGAGTTTCTGTAATCCTGTCTGCAGGACGAGCCTCTTACTCTGCTGAGTGGTTTCCTACAAAAGGCTCAAAGTCATACCTGGAACAAGTGTGACCAGCTTCCGGTCAATCTGTGCCTGGGTAGGCGGCAGTGGACCACGAAGCTGACTCAACAAGACAAACATGATCTGTTAAGGGATAAAATCTGCACAGTGTCCGCATAACCTTTCTTCCTTATGCTTGAAACAAGGAAAGAGAAGAAAAAGGAAGACAGAGATGGAGGCACAGATATAGGAATATATACTGAATTTAATATTACATGATTTAAAAAAATAATTTGTTTTGTTGGTACATTTTATAAACACATCATGATCACATTCAACATTGAGAGTTTGTACCAGTACATGGCACAACTTCATTCTCTCTTTTTTCCCATTTCCCTGCCCACCCCCACCCTCTATATACATAAGCTTTGTTTTCTTTTTTTTTAACATCACATTTTCCCCCACATTATATACTCTTACCTCCCTTTACTATTTATTTTCTATTCATAGTGTCTGTCATACACTCCTAATACTTAAATGGACACACTTTAAGAATATATTCATAAGTGAAATAAATAGATCACAGATGTATAAATATGGTATCTTTTCTTTGGTGTGAATATTACATGTTTTTTAACAAAAAAAAAGTTTATAGCTCTAAAAGTCTCTAAAGAAAACTAATAGATAGTGAAGAAAGTGACTCCAACTAGAATGATAGGAAAATAGCAATAATAACCAGAGAGCTTATCCTGCATCAGAACTAAAATAAGATAGAAGAAGAAAGAATAAATATAGTGATCCCAATAAAACAGCTAAATTGCTCCTGTCTTATTTTTCTGCTCCATTAAGATCTGAGTGTCTTGGGGGCAAGTAATATAACTTAATCATCTGTGAATTCACAAACACGGGGCCTAGAATGCAGGCACCTGTTAAGATTAATTGAACTGAAGCATGTTATGACTTTGCTTACTCATATTACTATTTTTCCAAAAATTATGATACCCTCAAAAGAAGCAGCAGGGTGTTTTAGATGTGAACATATTGGTACCTTACTTTAAAGAATGGTGTATTGCCATCCTGAAGAAGCATGAAAAACAAAGACCAAAAATACGGCTGGAACTATAAGGAAAAATTTATGACCCTCCTTCAAGAGAAGAATTTTTCTTTTTGTCTCTTTTGGGATAAAATGGTAGTACATAATGTTTACAGACCTTGTATGGAATTGGTACAAATGCATAACACATCTTCACTTCATTTTCATTTCTTTCCTCTCCTATTTCTTCCATCTCTTGACCCGTTTCCCATTTGAGAAGGTTCTGTCTCTTTAATTTTCACTATCTTTGGTTCTCTCCATTTAAAATTTTGGTTTCTCTTATAAATGAAACCATGTGATATTGAAAGTTTGCGTGTCTGATTCACTTCGTTTAATGTTATACTCTTGAGGTGCCTCCTTCTTTCTGCACATGATTCCAGTTTGGTCTTCTTTATTGCTCCATTGTGTAAAATACCTAATTTTCTTCGGCAATTCATCTGTTGATGGACAGATAGGTGGCTTCTGTCTATATTTAGCTGAGCTCACATGTGTTTGTCATTATTAGTTTTGAGGTTTGAACAAATTGTCGAAAACATTTACGATAAGTTTAATTTTCTGCACCCTAAAAATCAATGATTTATAGCAACAATTATTTCATTTTATGAAGCCAAAATTATAGGAAGCATTTATGTCATGCTGATGAGCATCAGTGAAACTCAAAATTATTTTTCTCCCATTTGTTTTACTTCATCTAAAATTAGATCATCTTATGTCATTAATAAGTTATAACAAAACCTACCATTGTTCCAATGGACCAGTTTTATAAATAAAATTAAAGGTAGAATAAATCCAGTTTCTGGGAGGGTCTGATCTGTATCCCCCACAGAGAGCAGCACCCAAGGATGCATAAGTCTCTCAGGTAAAAGTGACATGATAGCTACACAACCTGCAACATCTTCCTGAACACTTTAACTCATCCCTATCTGACTTACAATAACCACTATGATGTAAAGTCTGTGTAAATAGTTGTTTTACTACATTGTTTAGGGAACAATGACAGGGAAACATCTGTACATGTTCAGCACAGAAACAATTTTGAGAAATATTTTTGATCCATATTTGGTTGAATCCACAGAAAAAGTCCTGAGAAGTGGAAGACTAATTATATATTGCTGTTCATATCACAGATTAACTTCGGTATATGAAACAGTAAATATTTATTAAATAGCTACTGTACATTAGGTAGGGGAATAGAAAAATCAGCAAAACATATTCCTACCCTCAAAGAAAGTTTTATCAGAAAGACAAAGACTATGACACAATATAATCTGCTTCATACCAAATGAGAGGCAGGCGTGTCATAGTAGGACAGAGAGGGATGCACAGACACGTGAGAGGGGTGCATACCCCACACTGCCGGAGGACAGAATCGACCAGGAAATTTCTTGCAGACTGCTCAGCTAAGTGTATCAAGATTCACTTACTTCTTCCAACTTGAAAGTATCTTGAATGAATGAGGTTATACTTCTGTGTAAGTAGGCCTACTTTAAGTCATCCAAATTTGACTTTTAGTGATTCTATTCAACATCATATTCAAAGATAATGCTTCCAAATCAAAGCCTAATCTTGAAATATATAATTGACCTGCAGTTTAGACTGATGATAAACTCATACTCACTGGGTAAACTGAAAATGCCCCAGATCAAGCTTTCTGGCCATGTATGATGTAAAAATTGCAACAGTGTTCCGCTCATACAACTAAGGAAATAATTAGAAAGTTATGTAATAGAAGGATCTCCCGGAGAAAGTATAACCTAAAAATTAAAATAAATAATCCAAAACTTGTTACAGAAGTTTAATTACTTGATATATATCTGATAACCTCAAAAGTTACCTATGGAAGACCCAGAGAAAAATGTCTCTAGTTCATCTATCATAGATATCAATAGTCATAAACATATAAAGTATCCCTTCATCTTCCTCTCCACATAATTGGTAAAGATGTTATCTAAAAAGTTTTTAGTCAAAAATGTAGCATTCACATTTATATTGATGCGTTAGTCCTGTTTCCCTTGACAGCACTACTGAGGTCACTCCAAGTTGTAATGAATGTTTGGCACTGGCGCTCTCCAGGGAGGGATCCACTGTGCAGGTCATGAAAGGAGTTAATGACTCATCAAAGAATTGGTGAAGGCTTCAGAGATGAGTCTTTATTGAATATGTGACCCAAAAGCAGTGGTTTTCAAATTCTGATGTGAATCAGAAATACCTGGAAGCCTAAATAAAACACAAATTGTTGAGTTCCACGCATCCAGACTTTCTGCCTTCTAGCTCCTAGAGTGATATCTGCAGATTTGCATTTCTAATGAGTTTCTAGCTGAGGTTAATGCTGCAAGCCTGAAATCATATTTTGAGATGAGATGCATAAAACAACCCAGTTATAGGACATAGTTAAGAAATTTACACATGTTGTCTCCAGAGCCTATAACGGGCCAAAGAACTATTTATAAACTAATAAATCTGCTCAATTAACAAGAAAAGTAATAAATGTTAGAGGGGTATAAAGTATTATAATAGAGATCCTCTCAAGGATCCTCAGACGAGTCAATTAAATCATAGCAGGAAAGAACATCTGAACAATATCCTTAAGAAATGAAAAGGCATAGGCTGTATTTTAAAACAATTATTTTGAAGGAAAGAAAAAACATATTTAAAGTGCAGAAAGATATACAAAGAGTCAGAGAGAGCTGGGCTTTGATTCACTCTCTTCTACTTGTTCTGAGTAATACCTGTCACCAAGTGTGATCAACATGATTTCATTAGCCCTCCAAGTATGAGGTCTAATGAAAGCATATTAATCATACAATCTTGTTGTAATGACATGACAAGTACAAGTAAATATGCAAAGCACAATGCCAGATTAGTAATATATGCTTAACAAATTCTGGGTACTTTTCTTGATGATTATTACTTTTGTTTTTATAAAATTATAAAATATTATGACTTAGGCAGATGATTTTTGTGCATCCTGCATCCTATGACTACAATTAAGAAACAGAATGAGGAAGTAAAAATCAAAAATAAAGAAACTTACAGGAACTTTTTCATGAATAGCTTCATGCATACTAAGGAAAGAAGTAGTCTCTGCTGACCAGGTCTGGAATGCTTTGAATATAGAAGAACTGTAAGAAAGAAAGAAACCAACAGTACTGGCCATTCAAGAGATGCAGATAAAAACAACACTGAGATTCCACCTCACTGAACAAAGCATGACTGCTATCACAAAATCAACCAACAATAAATGCAGGCGGACGTGGGGGAAGAAGGGCAGGGGGGAGCCAAAGTGTTTGCAGACTAAAGGCAGATTTTATTTTCATAGGCACGATTATGTAGTGTACAAGCACAAAGGAATGTGTCATCCCAACACTATCTGGTCATTTTTTCTATTTTCCTGTCCTTCCTGTCTTTTCTGTCCTTCTTGTCCGTCCTGTCCTGCCTGTTGATAAAACTTCACAACACAGGTATAGCACTTAGAAGAGGCTAAGCTGAAAATTGTATCTTTCCTCACAGAACAACAAGGGCAAGACAGAAAGGTTAAAGTGTCTCAAGGGTTCATCCGGCCAGCAGCATTCTCTAATAGGATGCTCCCACAAGGATGTCTTTGTGCTAGGTCTTCCAAACACAAAGGACACCAAGGCAAGGACAGCTTGTATAATCAAATTCCTGAGACAACCTCCAACACTAAGGGTCCAAAAGGATCAGGAAATTTGTATTAATCCTTTGAAAGACTTTCAGCAGGAAAGCTACAAGATGAGACTTCTACTTTAGAAAAATTATTTCTATATATTCATAATAGATAGATTTATGAGGGTTAACCAGAAGAAAGAGAATCAATTAGAAAGCCTCTGAATAATCCAGTCTGAACTAAGACAATGCCACTGATACTTGTACATGGAAAGTAGAGATGAAGGGCCGGCGATTTAGCTCAGTGGTTCCGGCGCCTGTCTTGCAAGTGCAACGGACCGGTTTTGAACCCGGTTACCACATACAATACTGAGTGTGGAGACTCATGCCCAACAGCAATCAGTACCACATACCACAGTGCCGGACGTGGTGGCTCACACCTGTAAGCAAGACCCTGTCTCAAAAAAAAAGAAAGTAGAAATGAAGATGGACAAAATGGAGCAACTGAAGACAACTTTCTAGGTTCTGTTAAACAGAAAGTGCAACAAACGAACCTGAGAGTTTTGATCAAAAGTATGTAATGGGTCACACAGATTGTGGCAATATTCAAGGACACACAGGAATGTAGAAAGTTGACAAAAATGAATCAAACAAATAGAAGTTATTCTGAGTTCATGAACTTCATTTAAAACATAACATTGCTTGACTCAGAAATAAATGTTAGAAATACATCATCTTACACTGCAAACAACAAAATAAAGTGTTTCAAGAATCACTATGAATGCATGTTAAGTAACTGCACTAAAAAAAAAACCACACTGTACAAAAGAAATTGTTGTCACCTGAACATACACATTTCCAGCCTCCTTCTCCAGTCTCCACCTGCAGTTCCACCCATGGATGTTCGTGACTTAAAATTTTTCTGTTCAGTCAATTTGCCCTTTCTCTATTTGCATAGACCACTGAATAGTGAAAGCCCCTAGAAAACATCCTATTTGAAAGCCTCTTGATCTTTTTCTGAGTCGTAAGAACTTTGATAATCAGATAAAAGTTATAGAAAAGAGTATTTCCCCAGAGAAATATTGTGATATTAAATTTGCATCTCTGATAGAAAATTTCTGGAGACTAACAGCACTTGGGAAATATAAATCCCCAGAGTTGAAATTGTTGCTACCAAAAATAGAATATAGACTTGTTATAGAATGCACACATAACCACAATTTAAAGAATATATATATTCTTTATATATAAATTTATATTATATATTTCATATATATATACACACACAATTTATACACACACACACACACACACATATATATACACACACACACACACATTAGGCATGGTTCTAAGACTGAATGTAAGAGAAATAATTTAGAAAATAAACATTTCAATTATAGTTTCTAGTGTCAAAATGTAATACACACCTACCTGTCAAGAGATCAATACTAGAGGAAATACGCTAGTAATACCAAGGGCAAATAATGTGACTTGTAGATAATAAAAATTACCGTACAAATATTTAATCATCCTATTTGTAGAATAGATGCTATAAATAAGAGACCTAAGATTACAACCTGCAATAAAGATTAAATTCTAAAGACTTTAATCATTAAGGACTCATTTCAAATTATATCTAGTGAAGGGAGAATGTTAGAAAAGAAATTATCATTAGAGCTGATTCCTTTAGGATAAGGTGGAATCACCTTTTCTCAGTAGAGCTAGTACATCTTGTTAGTATTACTGTCCAGCAAGTAAAGCATCTTTGAAAGAAATGAGATGAGGAAAATGCTCACTGAGGTCTATATTTCCCTGTGCAACCCACATGCTGTGCCTTCCCATCCTGTTCCTAAACATGTTTCAGATGACGAGAGTTACTCCTCTGAAATCCCCAGCACTGCTCTAAGATCCCATGTAATTCTTTTCTAGCCTTTCATGCATGTTTTCCAAGGAATCACTATGTTTTTTAATGCTTTTCCATGTTGCCGTGAGTATGAACAGCAGGAGCAGAGGAGGTCATGTTTCTCCTTACTGCTCCAAGCTTCATTCTTTACAACAAGCACACAAGTTGTAAGTGCATATCTAATCTTACAAAAGCTTTGAAAAATGAAAAAGGGGAATATTTAGAAAGAAATACTAAATCTCTGGTAAATGTTACTCATGTAGTCTTAGAGAAGAGCACCTAAGAAGTGAAAACTTTTTCAAAGCCTTTACTCTCTGAATATTCCATGTTGGCTCCTCTGCCCTCTGGCTCACCAAAGGTTTCCCCCTTCCTCATAGAAAAATCATTCCTGTTTCCAATCTCTTTTCCACTCTGAGACTGCTCACAAAATGCTAGTAGTTGATTGCACTGTGGTACTGAAGCTTCCTGAGCATGAGAAAAGTGCCTTGGGGTCAACAAAGAAGAGTATAAAATGGCCTTGTTGATTAGGGACATGGGGATAATCAGGATGGAGAGGTCACTTGAAGCCCAGGGCCACCTGATGACTCTATCAGTGTGCACCCAAGATTGGTCTTTTTGTTCTTCCTGTTATGAACAGGAACCTTGTGGACTAATCACTGTGTTCAGTGCAACTTATCTTTATTTCATGCATATTTATTTGCAAGAAAAAAAATGGCTATTCCTTAGAGACATCATAATACAGATCCTGAAGGACAATGACAAACAGGCATCATTGTCTCATGATTTGCATGGATGCCAGTTGTCTGTAGAATTTGTTTTATTTTATTATATAAGTTAGTGTGTATTCCTCTCACCACATCTTTGTTTTCAAATTATGACATCTGTAGAAGAGGACAAAAACAAGCATAAAATATTAGACTTTTTAATATTATTTCTTTGATTTACAGATTCTTATTTGAAATAATCATTCAAATCACTTTCAAAGACCCAACTTACATTTGCGGAAGGCATCTGTCTCCATCCCATTCTAAATTACTTATGATTTGGGGGAGGTATAGAATGAATGGAGCTTGTATTACCCTAACTTTTCTTTTTTGAGACAGGGTCTCACTTTTTCTGTAGTTCAGGCTGGCCCTGAGCTCAGCCTTGAACTCACAGCAATCCTCCTGCCCCTGCCTGCTGAGTGCTGGGATTACAGGAGTGAACCACCGTGCCTGGCACTGTAGTATGTGGTTCTGATTGCTGTGGGCATGAGTTACCACACCCAGCATTGTTGTATGTGGTTACTGGGATCGAACCCGGGCCCTTGCACTTGCAAGGCAGGCGCCAGAACCACTAAGCTAATTGCCCGGCCCATAACATTTAAAAATTATTAATTAGTCATTATGTCTAAATAAAATATTGTTTCCTGGGATCAGCAACATAATCAACTGGAATCCCTTAGGACAGGCACATTATTTCAGTGCTTTTGTATTCATTAGACCATGCTGTTTGCAATGAATGTCCACCTGTGACGAGATCTTCACCTGCTTTAAGACACTTCACTCTTTCGTCTTGAGTATGTCTTTTTTTAGCCATGTCTAAAGAGTTGGTACCATCCTCTCCAACCTCTACCTAAACTTTGCAAACCATTCTATGCACATAATTTAAATCACATGCTCACCAGTATTGTCCTCATATTGATGGTAGTATTTTTTTTTCACTAATGAAGTTATGTGTATTTGGTCTTATACAGAACAAAAGAGAATTCATTTTTTGAATAAATCTTAAAAGCAAACATATCATTGGGACAAGTTACTTATTTGTATGGACAGTTATAGCAAGAAATAAAGGAACACAAATTGCTTAAAACTTTATTATAAAGTAGTACCAATCAATACAAATGATAATGAAAGTAAGCCATTAAATTTATAGATATTATATGGTTAGGAAAATTACTTTCCTAAACAACAAATTACAAAAATTAAGCACGAGAGCTATATAAAAGGATATTAATAAGTGTATTTTCTGCCAATTATTATAAAAGTTTTATTAAATTATTCTAAATTATAGAATTATTCTAATTTATAAAATTATTCTAAAGTGTCACTTTCAAATAAGCACTTTCAAACATGAAAATCCCAATTAATTGTCCTCTCTAATTTTATAATACTGTAAATTCATAATTCTCATATTTTATTAGCTTAAATTCTCTAAAAACATGCAATATGACCATAATATAACCAAAATAAAATTTTAATCTCCAAATTAAGTCACTATAATTGAATCTTCATGAAAAGTATTTAGCCATATGTATATATATTCACTTTCAGTGAATACTGAAAAATTCATTAATTCAATTTCTAGATTTTAAACACAAACTACTAAAAACCAATTCATCTTACATAAGCAGAGATATTCATCCCAATGTTAAAAAACTAATGCCATGGCTTTTTGAATCTTTTATTTTAAAATTATAATGACTGCAACAGCACACATTAACATACATTTCTGATTCAGGAATAGTGTTCTGAAATCCTCACCAAAAGAAAGAAAAAAAGCTGAATATGTAATTTTATTACTTTCTTTCAAAGCAAAGTTCAACTCCTGTCTTTTTTAAAGCAAGTAAGTGAAACAGACATGCAGTCTCTGGTGGAGTTAGATTCTCATTTGTAGTTAGTTATGCCTTTGAACTCTACCATTGCCAGAGCAGTTACAAGAGGAAATTGCTGAATGATTTGCCAAGTGGATAACCAATAAAATGTTTAAAGGGCCAGAGGTAAATTGAATGCTAAGGCAAAATGAGCACTTGAAAGGAATTTGTCAATTTGATTCCAAAAATACATAAGTAAAAGGAAATCTGTCGATTGGGTGAAGCAGCTAGGTAGAGAAAAAGTGGCTGAAATTACTTCTAAGCAAGAAATTTCACAATGGCAGAGAGTTAATGGACATCAATAAGTCTGAATCGCTGCAGTCAGACTGGTTTAAAAGTATTAGCCAAAAGTTTAAAGAAATGGAAAAGGCCGGTCATGGAAAGATGCAGTGAGGTGACACTGACTTGACAGGATGCGTCACGTGTGCTGAAGCTCATGTCCTCAATGCAGAATGAACTGATATACAAGGGTGTCAGAAATGCTCCATTAGTTTATACAGCTTGGAAAAGCAGTCACTTTAATTATCCTGCAAATCACTAATATTTCAGATGATCCCATATCCAATCTTTGCGAGCATAGTAAATAAATATGTACCCACAGTATCCTAGCTGCAACTATAGGGCTTATATTTTCTGGGACTTTTCTGTTCTAAAACATCATTCAAGAGCAGGATGCACACAATGCCCTTGTGTAGGTTAAGCACAGGTAAAATAAACAGCAGTTTCTCAGTATCATTTTTATTGACATCCAAAGTATTGTTGATATTTTGAAATTGTAGCTGACCATGAAATATTTAAATAAAGTTTTTACAAATGACTCAGCATCCCAGTATAACTGTCTGGGTTAAAAATCATAAATCAGAGTAGTACTCCATTCTGTAGAAGAACCACAGCTTTTACTACTCTGCCATAAAAAATGATAAGTTTGAATCATTTCTACTTAAATGGACATACCTTGAGAATATCCTCATAAGTGAAATAAATAGGTCACAGATAGATACATATCGCATCTTTTCTCTGGTATGAGAAAATGAAGATGTAAATGAGTCCTAGCATTGTATATTATATATTGTGAAATAGAAAATGCTCAATGTAAAATAAGGTGAAAGGGGACAATGTTGAGATTGTAACAAAAAAGTAAGGAAACAAATTTTATATATATGGGGGGTGGTAGGGTGG
>PVIR01008698.1:0-25722 GCA_004026965.1 Petromus typicus
AAGAGTCACCTTGGTGCCGGCCATAGTGGTTCACGCCTGTAACCCCACCACTCAGGAGGCAGAGGTAGGAGGATTCCTATGAGTTTTGAGACTGACCTGGGCTGCATAGTGAGTTCAGGGCCAGCCTGAATTACAAAGTGAAACCCTGTTTCCAAAAAAAAAAAGAGTCATCTTGGCCATTTGACAACTCAAGCCCATTTGAATCAGAAACTCTCAAGGAAGAAAAGCATACCAAATGAGGCACTGAGGTTCAGAGATGTTGCATACCATGTCCAGGTCCATGTATCTGAGTAAAGAATCAGGAAAAAAAAAATCTGTTCAGCCCCATCTTCTTGTGTATTATAACAAAACATCTGTGAAGCTATTGGGCCATATTTGCCTCAGTTTGCCTCCCTTTTCTCAATCCTGAATCTCTATTTCATTCCCTACAGCTATGCACTTCTTATCTCTTCAAAAATCTAAACCTGGGACACAAACTCAGGTCCCCACAAAGGAAACATGGACACACAAGTGGACTGAAGCAGGGTGGGTAGCAGTATATACAGTGTCAGTGAAAAAGAAGGTTTCAGAAAACTAGATTCTCCCACTGTTTAGGAGGAACAGGCACTGAGGTTGAGAATGTGTGCCCACCACTGCCTAATGATTTAGATTTTCAAGTGAAATCATGATTATACTACACTGGACTGAGTCTTAGAGACTGAGGAGAGAAAAATCAGCCGGCCTTGGAGCAAGTTGCTCTGCTGTGAACTGCCTAGGGGGAGAACCATGTGGCAGGGCACTGCCTGTTGTTACAGAGCAACTTAGTCCTATAACCAGGAGGAGCTGAATTCCACTAATCACCGGGTGAGCCTGAAGAAAATCCAAGTTCCACAAAGGAATGCAATACAACCAGCATTTGGACTGCAACACTGTGAGGCCCCGAGCAAAGAATCCACCTAAGTCATGCCCAGACTCCTGACCCATGGAAATTGTGAAATCATATATGTGTGTGTTTTTTAAGACCCTGGGTTTTAGTTATTTTGACACAGCAATGCAGAACAAGTACATGCTTCTTAGCCTGCTCTTCTCAGACACACATAAAATTACAAAGGCTCCCTTTCCCGGTCTTCCATCAACATATACATCTCTGACCACTTTGATCTCTTTTGGCTGTGCAGAGGGAAGTTAGTATGGCAAACTGATTTACCATTAATCCTCCTAGGGATTCTCTAAATTTGTAAGAGATGGTTTGGAGAGGTACCAGCTAAATCAAAGGGATGATTAATTCATGATGATGGAATTTCAGAAATTCATGCAGAAAGTAGAAATACTCCATCAATTGCCAGTTCTCTCACTATGCCTCAAGCCACGCCATTATTTTACTCACTGCAGCCGAAATCACTCTGACCAGTGAAATCAGGAGTCAATAAATAGTTGCTAGTTCCTGGAACACCACAGCTTAGGAAAACTTTTTGAAGAACATTTCTATACTCTTGTCTAGGAAATGGGGTGAATATTACCCTAACCTCCCTGACCAGATTACGGTGAGGATCATTCTGGTCGGTATGTGCAAGAACACTCTAAGTAAAAGGTATATTCACGAACATAGATTGAAGAGCAGAAACAATAATAGATCCCTTGACTCCTACGGAGTCCACATCCACACATTCTGATTCCAGCCCTGCATCTATCGTACTGCCCCTGCCCCTGTCGTAATTTTTTTTCCCAGTAGTGTGAATCAAACTCAGGATCTTGTGTTTGCCAGGCAGGCATGGTACCACTGAGCTACATCCCTAGTCTAGGTTTGATATGATTTTCTTTTTGCTCATATCTGTTGATAAGCTCCTATTTCTGTACACTTCTCACTTCAACCAGAGGCTGACACTTCTCTCAGCATCTACACAGCTGACAAAAGCCAGAGAAATACAGACTTCTTTTCACATCCCAGCCGCTTGATTAACTGCAAAAGGAAAAGCTACCCAAAAGCCTCATATTTTTCTAGAGAGTCTCCAGTCACTAGACCAAAAACAGTCCCATCTGAGGCCTCTGGCTCCACTACAAATATCACCATTAGGAAGACTAGGAGCAACAAGTCCTTCAACCCAAGTAGCCAAATCCTTGAGAGTTCTAGAATATGTATTTCATTCACCAGGGACTCATTGTATCCATATCCACATTTCAAATAACAAAAGCAAGCAACCACTTTCCACTAATATCTAAATGGTTTATAAAACCTACATTGGGCAAGAAATTTAGCTGCATTTAAATGGATGAGAAAAAGAATGCAAAGGAAGAGAACAGGAAGTTTATTTTCCTTATTTTCCAGCAAACATAAAAAGATTCATGAAGGAAAAAAAAAGTTTTACCCTTAAAGCCAGAGGTTGGAATCAACAATCATATGAGTAATTGGAAGAGGAAAAATAACTCATTCCTAAACTGAAGTAAATTATTAAATTAAATTATTAAATTAATTATTAAATGTAATAGTATCAAGTCATAGTAACAGTAAAACAAGCATAGCAGTAGTAAATATTTACTTAGAGTACCATGTGCCTGGTACTGTGCCAAATGCCTTCTATGCATTCTCCCTCACAATTCTTACAACTCTGAAAGGTATCCTCACCTGTTCTCAATTAACGATGAAGACACCAAAGCTTGTTGAAGCTATTTTTGCAAGTCTGTGCAACTAGTAAGTGTTAAACTGACTCATGAAGCTTATTGCTTGCCTCCAAAGCAAATCCTCTTAAACATTAGACCATCTTGTCTTCTGGAAAGGGATATGCAAAGCCATGCCCCAGCAGACCCATGGAGACTGAGCACAAATGTCTCCCAGCTACAAGTTCGTGGTAACTCCTTTCTCCAACCTTGGTCTTCCCAGAGCCTCATCAAACGTACTTAGAGAAGTGATTCTGTCCCTAACCTACCCAAATCTCACACCATCCCTCCTTCATCTGAGAAGAGATAAAGAGCTTCATGAACAGCTATTAATATGCACTGGTACATTTTCTTCTCCAGAACTATATTAACAATATACTTAAGTCCTAAGAGAGTACATGTGTTTTAACATTATTAAAAACAGAGTTCTGTCTATTGGAGACAAACTAGATCATTCGATTTCACCTGCAAATTGATTTAAAACAAACAAATGGGTAAAGTCTGGGAATCCAAGGTAGAAATCATTTGTTTTCCCTGAATAATTTCCCTGTGTGGTCAGGACTTGACCATAAAGTAATACCATTTTCCATTATTGAAATATTTTTGCAAATAGATCAGATTTTGTTTGGCTTCTTGTTAAAGGACTTTTATTAGTAAAGAGAAGAAAACCTAAACTACCAGTTTACAATAGTATTTAAGAAGGTATAGATTAAAAACACTCAAATGATTGGAACCTAATTTTATAGTCAGTGCATCTGGAGAACAAGGCATAGCCCAAATGAAAGTGAAAGCAGTAACTGGAGCCACAGCCACCCTGTGTGGCAGGCAGATGCCACTTCCGTGGGTGTAGAAGCCATGAGAATGTCAGTGCTAGCCCTGAGGTAACATGCTCAAGGGTATTATTCCTCAGAACAGATCCAGTCCTGCATGTCATGGTTTTCTCTAAAAAAATGATTTGGAGATAACCTAGTTATAAAGAAAGGATGGATGAAGAAGAGCAAGGGAGAAGTGAGAGAGGAGGAAAAAAAGAGTAAAATGAAGAAAAGTACAGATATGAGTTCTGGAAAAGTTTAGTACGGGCCAGTGAGATCGCTATAACAACAGTGAAAAGATTAGCAAATTCCCAATGTGAAACCTCATGAAATCTAGACACTAGAAATGGAAAAACCAAAAATAGCAGATAATATATCAGAATTCTTGGCTTCAGGGCCAGGGAGTTAGCTCAGTGGTTCCGGCGCCTGTCTTGCAAGTGCAAGGACCCGGGTTCGATTCCCCGGTAACCACATAACAATACTGGACGTGGAGACTCACGCCCAGCAGCAATCAGTACCACATACCACAGTGCCGGGGGTGGTGGCTCATGCCTTAATCCCAGCACTCGGGAGGCAGAGGCAGGAGGATTGCTGAGATGTGAGTTTGAGGCTGAGCTGAGTGCCAGCCTGAACCGCAAAGCGAGAACTTGTCTCAAAAAAAAAAAAAAAAAAACCCTAAAAAAAAAGAATTCTTGGCTTCAGAATTGGATCTCTAATTCAGAAAATAATAATAGCAATGTGTAAGCGCATGTGAAGGTGTGGAAGAACATTTAAACAGATGATTATTTTGGATATTTGTGTGATGTCAGTAAATTAAATAGCAGTTTTCCAATTCTTTGGTTTTTATATTAGCTACTATGACTTGTGTACCACTTCTATGCTGCACATTTCTTATAAAATTCTGTCTAGTGTAAACTTCCTGAAAGCCAACTATAGTTATTCAATTCATACACACAAAAGTCTAAACAGGTAGAAGGGTAAGTTGCTTGAGGACCAGCTTTCACTACTCTCAAACTTCTTCAATCTTAAATATTACTCCCAACTACCACAATCATATGTATTGAGAAATCCACATATAGTATCATTTGCAATCTACTTCACAACTTTTTGAGGCTGTAACTTTCCCCTGTCCAACTTTACAGAAGAGGAAATTGAGGCATACTCTTTCCTGTAACCTCAGAACTGTGGGAGGCTGAAGCAGGAGGACTGCAAGTTTAAGTTAAGTTAATCTGAGTGATTTAGTGAGAACCCATCTCAAAATAAAAAATAAAAACAGCTGGGACTGTAGCTCAGTGCAAAAGTCCCCAATGCCAAATAGGGAGAGGACAAGAGAATGAGAAAAAGAGAAAGTGAAGGGAAAGAGAGAGAGAAGACTGAGCATTAAAGATATTAAATAATATCCGAGGTTGCCTGGCTAGTAGGGCAGTGTTGGGATGTAAGCTTAGATAAACTGATAGCAGACATTACCATTGTATGCATCAATATTCTGAACTTTTCAAAAAAGGGCAAGTTTAAAGCACTTCTCTAGAATGATCACAAAACCAGTATATCAATAAATGTTCATAAATGCTTTGCTCTGTGGGATTCTAAATGTGGAAAATGCTATCAAAATCAAGTCAGATAATGTAATGCAGAGAACTGTTGATTCTTTTATTTTCAGTTTTTCATTTTGGTGGGCATATGCTATAATGAGTTAATAGTGATGAGTCCATTATAGCCTTTTGGAGTTAAAAATTTGATACTTAATCTTTCTTTCTAAAATAACAGTAAACTAGTAGATTAAAAGTAATGTTCTAAATAGAAAACAGTAAAGAGGGTGCTTGGAAATCTTGTCCTTCTAGACTTTGAGGAATATGTGTATTTGTAGATGTGCATAACCTGAGCTAATAGGTCTTGGTAACTGATTGGAATTCAGGCAACAAATAGGAAAAATAACAAATTTTGAAGAACTCTATTTCTCCTTTTTCACTCTTTTCCTTCACTTTAATTTTCATGACAATTAGGTAAATTACACTTATCTAACAACTGAGAGTTACTCTACAAAATACATTTTGTACAGCAAGAATTATTCAGAATAAGATGGATGATACTACATTATTAAAATATGAGCCAATGACTCAACAAAGTTTAATTTCTTGCTCACACCAGGGCTCCGTCAGTGGAACAACTCCCCAGCATCTGTGCTCCCTTCGGGGAGCCGGGACTCCAGGCTGCTTCCCTCAAGTGATTTCACTGTATCAGCACATGGCCAGCAAGATCACAGCATAGGGGAGGAAGGGCGCTAAAAGACCTTGCGAAGGCTCTTGAATGCTTTTGTTTAGAAGTGGTGAGATACACTGCTACAGTTCGGTGGCCACCATGAAATGCACAGGCAAGAGTGTCAGGAAATGTAAGAAAAGACACACATTATCTGGTGGGCAGTAAATGTGTTTGACATGGGGGACGATACAAGTTTCTTGACTGCCATGACTGCCTGTGCTACTTCACATTACTGAAAAGTTTGTTGAGTATTTTTATCTCTTTTAAGGAAGCAATTTTTGGTTTTATTAATCAATTCTATGAAAACCCCTGCTTTGCTTTTATCTGCTATGAATTCATACACTCTTTGGGATTTGTTTTTGTTTTTTTTATCTTTATTTTCAACCATAGGGCAGCTAGGAGATTAAAGCTATAAATTTCCCTCTGAATGCCACATTTTATGCTTTCTAGAGATTTGATATATACTATTCTCATTGTTTATTTTCAATATTTTGTCATTTCACCTTGATTCACTTTTTATTCAGAAAATCATTTAAGGATGTACAATATTCTTTCCTAAATGTAAAAATTTTGAGTGTCTTTCTTTTATTGTTAACTTATCATTGTATTACATTATAATCAGACATGATATCATCCATATGCAATTTTCAAATGCTTAACTTCTTGAGAATTCTTTTGTGGCTTGTTTTTGCTTTATTTTTCTCATTATAAAGCAGATAAAGAATTCAGGGTCCACAGTGATTAGCTCAGTGGTTCTAGCATCTGCCTGGTAAGCACAAGGTCCAGAGTTTGATCCCCACTATCACATACCACAGTGCCAAGTATGGTGGTTCATGCCTATAATTCTAGCACTTGGGATGCAGAGGCAGGAAGATTGCCAAGAGTTTAAGGCTAGCCTGGGCTACATAGTGAGTTCAGGGCCAGCCTGAACTACAAAGCAAGACCCTGTCTCAAAAAAAAAAAAAAAAAAGAATTCAATTATAGGTTATAGTCAATAATTCCATCTTATTCATCCTTGTAGCTCATTTATCACAGAAAAGTCTGTCAATACATATGGACCACAAGACAAGCCAGCAGTCATCCACACAGCTATTAGCATCCCCATAGATGGGGGTCTGCACAACAGAAATAAAATTTTACCTTACCTTCTGAAATGTCAATGACTTTTAAGATTCTTTTATAATATTTACATTATTTTTGAACCTTTTCTCCCTGCAGAGTGTTTAACTGTACAGTAAACATTTCATAATTACATCCTAAAGTGCAACTCACAAGCATGTATATTAGTTTCTTATTGCTGCTTTTACAAATTACCACAGAATCAGTGGCTTAAAGCAGCAAAAATTTACAAGATACAAAATCAACACACAAAAATCTGTGGCATTCTTATATAATAATAACAAATCCACTCCAAAAGAGATTTTTTAAAATTTCACAAATAGCTTCAAAAAAACATAAGTACCTAGAAATTGACCTAACCAAGGAGGTGAAAGACTTCTACAATTAAAATTACAGAATACTGAAAAAAAGAAATTGACAAAGACATTAGAAAATGGAAAGACTTCCCTTGTTCATGAGTTAAAACTAATACTATAAAAATAGCCATATTACCAAAAGCAAACTACAAATGCAATAAAATTCCTACTAAAATTACCAACAACATTCTTTACAGAACTAGAGAAAACAATCCTAGAATTCATATGGAATTAGAAAAGTCCCAAAGCAACCTTAAGCAAAAAGAGCAATGCTGGCGTTTTCGGTATACTGTACTGGATTTCTAGTTATACTACAAAGGCATTGTAAAGAAAATAACACGGGGCTGACAGGGAAACAGGCAAGTGGACCAGTGGAACGGCACCAAAAACACAAAAATAAACCATGTACCTTCAGCCATTTGTTGTTTTGACAAAGAGGCCAAAAATGCACACTGCAGAAAAGACAGCCACTTTAACAAATGGAGCTAGGAAAACTGGATATCCAGATGTAGAAGACTGTAAATAGATCCTTATCCTACACTGTACTAAAATCAAACTGAAATGGAACAAAATTCCTACTTATAAATCCAGAAACTTTGACATTGCTGTAAGACAAAGCAGGGAAAACATTTGAAGGCACAGACACATGCACAAACTTCCTGAATGTGACTCCAATAGCACACAAAATAATACTAAGAATCAAAAAATCACATTACATGGAATTAAAAAGCTTCAGTAGGACCTGACTGGCAAGGACAAGGTCCTCTGTTCAATTCCTAGGGTCTGCAAAGCAGAGAAAACAATTAGCAGAATGAGGAGATAACCTATTAAACAGAAGAAAATATTTGCTAGCTACTTTTCTGACTGAGGATTAATCTCTAGAATATGTAAAGAATTTTTTAAAATCTCTAAAAAAACAAATAACCCAATCAAAAAATGGGCAAATGGGGCTGGGTATTTAGTTCAGTGCTTCCAGCGCCTGCCTTGCAAGCACAAGGGCCCAGGTTAGATCCCCAGTAACCACACACAACAATGCCAGGCATGGCAACTCACACCCACCAACGATCAGTACCACACACCACAGTGCCGGGCCTGGTGGCTAACACCTGTAATCCCAGCACTTGGGAAGCAGAGGCAGGAGGACCGCGGTGAGTTTGAAGCTTTCCTGAGCTACATAGTGATCTCAGGGCCAGCCTGGACTACAAAGCAAGACCCTGACTCAAAAAAAAGGGGCAAATGAACTGAATAGATACTAGTCAAAAGAAGTACAAATGACCAATACATACAGGGGAAAATGTTCAACCTCGTTCACTATTAGGGAAATGTAAATCCAAATTACTCTGAGATTCCACTCCAACCCAGTCAGAATGACTATCATCAGGCATCAGGAATTTAAAAAAAAAAAAAAAAAAAAGAATCCTGGCATGAAAGCAGGAAAAATGTATTCTTTAATATTGTTGGGAGTAAAGGTAAACAAATGCAACCACCATGGAAACCAATACACAAATCCCTCAAAAAAATAGAAATACCATTTGATCCAGCTCTCCTTCTCCTAGATACATTGCCAAAATAAAGAATATAGTAGCAACAAAGCATACCCATGTCCATTCACAATTGCTGTTGGAAAGACTTTTGGAGGAGAGAATGGAATTAGGGGGAAGGAAGAGGGAAAGGGTAAGAGGAGTAATATTTCTAAAATGAACCTCAGCATTGTGTATCACTAATTTGTGTGTGTGTGTGTGTGTGAGAGAGAGAGAGAGAGAGAGAGAGAGAGAACATAGAGAACATTAACACACATGCAAATGTATTGTTTCGTGGGCCTCCCCTGGCTGAGCTCCCTTAAGCTGTCTCAGGGAGAAATCATCATCCTCTTCCCTTTTCCAGCTTCTAGAGTTTGTTTCCCTTGACCTGGGACCCTTATGTCACAGTGGTCATTCTTTGTCACAAACCTATATCTGTTTTAAACCCCTCTGTCTTCACTATACCCATTTAAGGTCCTAGAGTAACCACTGTATTGTGATGCCAGCTGATAAACCACCTTAATTCCATCTACAGTCATAATTCCTGTTGATTACATGTTCTAGGGATTAGAATATGGACATCTTTTGGGCCACTATTATATCTATCACAGCACTTTAGACCAAAAAGAAGAAGGACTCAGGAAGAAATAATAATGAATGGACACAGTAGAATTGTAGCTTTGGTAAAAGTAATAGACTAGGGCCAGGGATTTAGCTCAGTAGTTTCAGCACCTGCCTTGTAAGTACAAGGACCCAGGTTCGATCCACAGTAACCACATACAACAAAGCCAGGCGTGGTGACTCACACCCACCAGCAATCAATACCACATACCACAGTGCCGGGTATGGTGGCTCACGCCTATAATTCCAGTACTTGGGAGGCAGAGGCAGAAGGATTGCTGAGTTTGAGGCTGAACTCAAGATCAGCCTAAACTATAAAGCGAGACCCTATCTCAAAAAAAAAAAAAAAAAAAAAAAAGAGTAATAGACTAGATATATTTAAAAACTTGTAAATTGGACAAGATTCTGAGACAAACTAAAAAATCTGCATTCGCTTCTATTAGCTAATTGCAAGAACAAGAACATGTATGTGCACATGTGTACAAACGCACATAATATGCATTTAGCTTTTGATCTCACTGACATTACTATTTATTAATATCAAAATAAGTAGCACCAGGTGTTGTGGCACAGGACTGTAACAGCAGCACTCCGGTAGGTTGAGATAGGAGGATCTCAAATTCAAGCTCAGCATGGAGAACTTGGTAACTTAGCAAGATCCTGTCTCACAGTCAATCAATCAGTCAATCAATAAACAAACAAACACCTGGGCATGGTGGTGCATACCTGTAATACCAGCATTTGGAAGGCTGAGGCAAGAGGATCACTGTAAGTTTGAGGCCAGCCTGGGGAATATAGGGGGTTTAAGGGGAGCCTGAACTAAATAGTGATTCTTGGTCTACAAGAAAAGGTTGGGGGCAGGGTACAATTCAGTGAGAAGGCCCCAAGTTTAATCTCCAATATTGCAAAAAACATAAACACATAAGGCAAAGTTATTGCTTCTACAGCTCTTACAGAAAAAGTTCCATTCCTGTCTTCCTGCCTTGAAAATAAGTTTGTCTTTTGCCTTTCTTCTTTGCTTGCCTCTAATGGTCTAACATTTCTAGGACTATAAAATGAAAGTTGCAATCTTTGCCTCCTCAGTTGAAATTGTCACTGTGCAAGGACTGATGGTGATTGAAAAGTACACTAGGCCGGGGATTTAGCTCAGTGGTTTCCGGCGCCTGTCTTGCAAGTACAAGTACCCAGGTTCGATCCCTGGTTAACCACATACAATACTGGGCATGGAGACTCACACCCAACAGCAATCAGTACCACATACCACAGTGCCGGGCGTGGTGGCTCACGCCTGTAATCCCAGCACTTGGGAGGCAGAGGCAGGAGGATTGCTGTGATGTGAGTTTGAGACTGAGCTCAGGGCCAGCCTGAACTACAAAGCGAGACTCTGTCTCAAAAAAACCTAAAAAAAAAAAAAAAAAGAAAAGTACACTGCATAGACAGTGATCCACTGGCCTGAATCAAGGTGGAGGCTAGTAGACATCTGCCCCTGGAAGAGAAAGACTGAGAAGCCTTTCCCAGTGGCTCCCCACCCATCTTGCCAGAGGAATTTCTTGGCTAAAATTCCATGGAAAATTGCTTGGAGAGTGAAATTCCCCGGAGCTTTCAGAATCAACTTTTGTTCATCTTCTCAAACCTCCCTATCTGGAAATCTCTCTAAAATATATTACACAAGAATAATCATACTGAGTCAATACAACATAAAAAGATAAAATAACCTAAAATAAATTATTCATTCCCTTGCCTTTTAAAGAGTACTTTGAAAGCAATTTTAACATATTTTTTTTCTGGCTGTTCTTTTATGGTTCTGTACATCAGATAGAATATTGATCTTCTTTTGTATTTTATGCCATTTTAAAAAGGATTTGGAGTATTTTGTTTTGCCGTTTGCCTCCTTTGTGTTTCTGGTCACTTTCTGATTTCGGTTTGCCAGTGAGGCTTCTTTGAGCAGCTTCCTTCTCCCTCTATTTGCAGAGGAAATAGTAAGATATCAGGCTAGTTTTGAATTTGAAGAAAAAACTAGCTTAAAAGCAATTTTAATAAATGTTTCTCTTACAAGTAAAGAGTTTGAGATGTAAGACAATGCCAGAGTGACACTGCACATAGGACTGCTGAATCCATCTGGAACTCGTGGCTGGCTGTCATCTACTTGGCTACTTAGAAGCTATTTTTATCTCTGCTATTTTTGTTCTAAATAGGTTAGTGTGGGATAATTGTACTTTGGCAAGATTAAACACCGCTACATTTTTTAATGTACCAAATCTTGAGGTAGAATAAAAGAGGGAGGGCTCTATCCTAGAACCAAACCCCTCATGAAACCATACTGATAGCAACTTTAGAGAAAATCAGGACTGTGATATAAATGTTCATTAGTAGGCAAACTGGGGTTGGGGATTTAGTTCAGTGGTTCTGGCGTCTGTCTTACAAGCGCAAGGACCCGAGTTCGATCTCCGGTAACCACATACCATACTGGGCGTGGAGACTCACACCAGCAACAATCAGTACCACATACCACAGTGCCGGGCGTGGTGGCTCACACCTGTAATCCCAGCACTCGGCAGGCAGAGGCAGGAGGATTGCTGTGATGTGAGTCTGAGGCTGAGCTCAGGGCCAGCCTGAATCACAAAGCGAGACCCTGTCTCAAAAAAAAAAAAAAAAATAGACAAACTGTAGTTCATCTGTATAATAAAATGTCATGTAGCTATGGTATATATATGGACTAGAAACTTCATTTTCACATTGTGTGGTTGGGGGGGGCAAAGTGATGATGGAAAATGACTTTTTCCTTGGTTCTACAAGATAACAGTTTTTAGATATCTTTCAAAAGCCTCTTAGGACCAGCCTAAACACACAGGCTAGTGGGACAGATCCAGGACCAGAGTGGATGGGACTGTGGGATGTAGATACAGATGTAGTTCAGCTGGAAGTCATGGGTAGACTGACAAACACACATTCTTGTAAGGACGCCACATTTTCAAGGAGAAGTCAGCATTGGCAAGGAAAATGCAGACAGCTCAAAAGGAAAGCGGGTAATAGCTCTGAACATTGCCAGCAGGACCCTAAATGGTGGCTGGAGGGTTACAGGAGCAGACTACAAGAGAGAAGTGTAGAAGATCCTATGAGGGCAGGGAATGTCATCTAACTGTAGGTAAGACTGAATTCTGGGCAAATATTGTATTATGAGCAGTAAAAGCTACATGTATTTACCATATGCCGTATACTTTAAATTCATATTTCACTTAATTCCTCCCAAAATCTCCAAAAAATTCTTAATTTCCCCCAGAAATTTTTATTATTTTGTTTTCAAGATGAAGAAACTAGACAGAAAACACATGACTCCTGCAAAGTCACAAAGCTTATGTATTAATTAATCAGCCTTGACTGCCATATCAGAACACCACAGATTGGCTTAAAAAACAGAAATCTATTTTCTCAGTTTTGGAGGCTCTAAGTTTAAGATCAAGTTGGCACATGGTCTATGGTAAGGCTTGCAGAGGGTGTCCATCTTATGTTCTCAAATGGCCTCTCCTCTGTGCACTTGTAGAAATAAAAGACGTTTCTATCTTCTCTCCCTCTTTTATAAGGATATCCAGCATTATCAGATTAGAACCACATCCATATGACCTCAGTATACCATAATTACTTCCTTAAAGACCTTGTCTCCAAATACAATTACATTGGAAGTTGGGGCTGTAACAGATGAATTTGAATTCCACTCACGATAGCCAGGAAATAGCAAGCACAGACAGTGTGATTCCAGGGCCTAATATTCCTTTTGTATATTTATGTACATTGTATATTTATATTTGCGCTATTTAGGTATAGTCTGATTATTATGGTTCACTGAGTTTTCAATAAATATATGCCATGCAACCCACATTTGACCAAGTATATAGTACTATAGTGTACACCTAACCATCACACTCTATCCGACTATGTGATGGCAAGAAGGCTACTCCTGGCAACTTTCATGGCACCAGGAGTCATCCCAAGAAAGGTAGACACACGTGCCACACAGAGCAAGATTTGGCCCTGAGCTCCCTCCCATCCTATCCTGCCTGGGCCTCACTCTCAGCTGCTCTACTCCAAATCCCAGAAGACCAACCCTTATGATCTGTTTCCCAGGGTAGGCTCCAAGGCTCCAGCCCTCAACAGAGAGGTTCACAGTGGTTTTCCACCAGAAGACCTTAGTGTCTCCCTGTCTCAGTGCCTCCCCCCTGTTGAACTCCAGTTTAGAAGTAATGGTGGGTTCCTACTGTTGTTCTGTTCTAGATGATATTATTTCCCATTGGCTTCTTCCTCTTCAGTCGCCTATAAAAATAGTTCCCTACCTTAAATTCCCTCTGTGCCAAATACTCAGCAGTTTCTCTCTCCCTGGGGGTGCTTTTCTAGCTTGTTATGACTGGCAAGAAATGAAGCAATTTCAGGCATACAACAGGGGCCCATGCACAGGGTCTGGAAGCTGAGTGAGCAGAGAGTCCCCCGGGAGAATCCTAGCTGTATTCACTTTCTTTTTTTCTTTCTTTTTTTTTTTTTTAACTTATTGACACCTTGTTTCCCCACTTCATTAGCAAATTAGCACTTTCTCAGGATTCCCTATTTACCTATGGCTCACCTACCTCGCCTACTTTTCATATCTCTGGAAGTTGTTAAATCTTAAGATGCCTTTGTTACTTGTTTTTCAGTTGTTGTTATGACAGTAAGCTAGTACTTGGGTTTGTTAAACTGCCACATCTTTTCAAAATGTGCTTGTCTACATGAAACATTTGGGAAAAAAAGTGACTAAGGAATGTCCATCCTTGAGGAGCTTTCAAATGGCCTGTCGGTGTCCCCAGGGATCTTGCCAATCCTACCAATAAACTTGGGGTAAGGGCGAAGAAAAAGAACCGCCAGAGGCTCCACGGCAAAATGCCCAGTCAGCTCAAGGCCTGGCTCACCTTATGGTGCACTCTGGCTAACTGTAAAATCCATATTGTGTAGAGATCCCCATGACTACTGCAGAAGGACCTTCATCTCTGCTTTGGCTGCAAAACTAAGACTTGCCTTCCAAAGCCTTTGGCTTTAGGAGAGTGTACCAGACGGCAGACCGCGTCCACTGGCTGGCTGCCCTGCATGTGGGGGACTTCTCCAGAAACACAACAGTTATGAGTCAAGTCTCCTTTCCTCTACTCACACCACCAAATCAACAGGCTATTGGCCTGCCTTCATCTCAGGAATACAAGTCCTGCCTCAGGGGGTAAAGGAAACCAGACAGTTCCCACTTCTCCATCACTCGTGTGATAAATCACTTCAGCCAGAGAACCATGGTAAAGGGGCCTGGCAGCAAAAGGGAGAAATGTAACCCAAAAAAAAAAGAAAGGAAGGAAGAAAGAATCCTGTTAGTCACAGAGCTTTTCATCAGAAGCACAGAGGAGGTTTTTGCTTTCTGTGTGAATAATAAAATCACAGTCCTGTACTACATCAGCTCCTCAAACAAAAGCAACTTCCTAGAACGTAACAGTTTGAGGTTTATAAGTTGAATTTAGTTTTCACTGGAGAAATGCATAAATTAAAAGAGGGCCTGGGTACCCATTAATGAGTAAAAGAAGTAAATAAGCTTGCTATTCAAACCAGGGAAACACAGTCCGGGAGGGAGGCAGCTCCACGCTGTGGTGTGCTGGACACCTGTGAACAAACAGCACAGTCTCTGCCCAAGTTGGAATTTTCCCACAGCAACTTCAGACGGCCCGCCAAATGCCAGAGATGTCTTTCAGATCTTTGAAAATAGAGTGAGAAGGAAAGACCAGAAAAGATATTTTATTCCAAAGCAAATCACAAAAGCATAAAGTTATTAGAATAGAAGGACCTCAAAGCACATTACTAAAGATAATGTTTTAAGTGTAATAAAATAGCTTTTGTGGAAAATTGTTTAGGAAGCAGAGAGAGAGAGATCATCTGACAGGAACAAAATGTTCTATTCAAAAATAAGAAGTGGATATGGAAATGGCTGTGTTAGTGTCACATAACCCTAATTCATGTCCCTTAAGCAGTCTGTGTGAAGTCTGGGAACTTAGGCTCGGTCCCTCTATTTTACCAGCATTCGTTACCTACCTCACCTCACCCACGTCCTGCCACTCAACATCACCTTCCTCCAAATGTGTCCTAGACGCAGAATCCTCCCAGAGAACAGTGTTCCTATAAATCCTCCATACTACAGTGCTACTTATTTCTTGTCCTTTCTGGCAGGAAGTACATTCAGAAATTTTATGAAATGGGGAACAGGAGGGAAGCCCTTTCCCTCACGTTGCACTTGATAACACATTCAGAAATATACTGTAAATCTGACCTCTTTTTCACTGAAAATCACACTCTGTGGGTGGGAGGGCACTAGTTTTTTAAATGATGACTTTCTGAAGTTGTGACTCCAACTTTGAATCAAAACTAGTCTTATATCTAAAGAAGGTAAAGAGATGTTTATAAGCTTATTTCCAAATTTTGTTCTTATTCTCATTGTTTTAAATTTCTAAAGTCTGAAATTCTGTTAAATCTGGATACCCCTTTAAAAATCAGTTTACCAAAGCATTTAGGAAGTGCTTTGTCCAAATTTTACTCTCATCCTATACAAATCAGGACCTCTCTCTACTCACATCTGGACTGGCTTCATGATTTGCTTTGATGGACAGATCTGGTAAAAATGATTCATGGCAATTGCTAGGCTTAAGCCTTGGATGCATTCGAACTTTTGGACCCTTTGGAGCTCCAAGGCTCCATATGAGGAAGCTCAAGTCTTCCTGTTGAGAGTCTACCAGGTATCAAGGTGCTCTACAGATAGCCAGCCCAGGCACAGCGAGAGGCCCTGTTGGACCCTCCCAACTCAGCAAAGTCCAGCCAGCTCCTGTGGGAAAATAATCCTTCTCCTGAGTCCTGCTCATGTTATGGAGCCACAGAATCATAAGAAATTCACTGCTTTATGCCACTGTGTTTTGGTATAACTAGTTACATAACAGTAAGACAACTAACATAGTTGCCATGCTCCATTCCTTAATGACAGTGAGTCTCAAAATATTGTCCTGACCAGCATTATCAGCAGCAATACATGGTAACCTGTTAGAAATGCAAATTCTTGGTCTCCTAGTAAGTGAGAGAATGGGATTGGGACATCAATCTGCATTTTAACATGTCTTGCAGCAGAATCTGGTGCATGATGTAATCTGAGAATCACTGCCCTATAGAGACAAAACTGTTGTAATTAGGAGGTTTGCAGGACCACCTAATAAAGATAAAGATGAGGTAAGAGATCTGAATGAGGCTGCTTGATGAAGTTCTAGCCAGCAAGAAATAAGTGAAATGGGAAGGGGGGTGGATTCTTTGTCCCTTTTGTCTTCGTGCTGGCTGGACCTCAGATGTGAGCCGCAGAGACTGTCTTGAGTCAGGAGGTGATTCCGGAAAATGAGTCTGCACACAGCAGAGCAAGAAGACGGAAGGAGCATGAGACACTGACACTCTGGAGCTGCCATTTTAGCTCTGGACTGACTGACATCTTGAGCACAGAGAAAATTTTCTATCTTACTTAAGTCCTTTTTATTTTAATATTTTATCTCACACAGTTAAGATGACAGCCTAATTTGTATTCTTAAAGAATTAGTCTTCCTTCCCCTCACCTGAGATGTTCTTTAATGTAAGAATATTTTATTTTCTATATTTTTCCCAAGTTATTTTTTAGATTTTTTTTATGTCTCTAGTTATTTATTAACTGTCTTCCTATTGACAGTTTTTGTTTGTTTGTTTGTTTGTCACTGAACACCCAGCATCCAACACACTTCTACAAGGGCTGGGATTGTGCTCAGTGGTTCTGACTCCTGCATCCCGGCACACTTGTACTGCCCTGACAGGGACTTGGTGAATATTTACTGAAACAAGTAGACAGATAGAAGCATGGATGTGGGCACACCAAATTTGGTCTGGACAACACTTGTAAATCAACTAAGCTTAAAAATAAATCAATCTTTCTTTTCAGTACTGAATATTCAACAAAATTCTCCTCTGCCCACTTCTTGCTTTCATTCCACATTTTAATCTAAGTATGAAGCAAAAACTGTAACTGTTACAATTTATATTTTGATGTCCCCCAAGAGCCTCATATGTTTATAGGAAGGTGATTAGTTATGGAGGTGACTTGATGTTAGGAGGTGGGGCCTACTCAGAGAGTTTGGTGATTGAGGGTACAGCCTGGAAGGGTTGATCTTCCCTTCCCTCTCTTTCTTTCTCTCTCGGCTTTCCAGCTGCGATGATGTGAGCAGCTTTTCTTCTGACAGGTCCCTTCGCTATGCTGTCTTGCTGTGGAGCCAGCAGACAATGGACTGAAACCTCTGCCAACTATGAACTAAACAGCAAGACAAAACAAACTCTCCTCCTGAAAGTTGTGGGTGTTGGGGATTGTATCCCAGCAACAAGAAAAGTGACTAAGACAATAACCAATAATTTTGGGTCTTTTAAAATATGTCAAAGACAAATTCCAATAGAGGAGCCTCCTACAATACAAATGACCAATGTTCCTTGAACTCTCAAGTTCACTAGAAATAGAAAAGGTCTTAGAAACTGTCACCCCTAACAGAGCCTAGGGAGACAGGGCATAAATGACACAATATCCTGGACAGCATTGTGGAATAGGAAAGGGCACAGGCAAAACCCAAAGCATTTGAATGAATTAGGGACTTTGGTGGTAACAATTATATAATCAAAATTGGCTCATTAATTATCACAGATGTTCCCTATTAATGTAAAATGTTGAGAGAAAATGTTAATGGGGTGAATCAGGCAGGGTATATGGAAACTTTCAGTACTATTTGCTTACTTTTTCTGTAAGTTTAAAACTTTCTAAAAAATTCAGTGGCACCTTGCTTCATGAATGCAGTTCTCTTTGATTCTGGTTGCAAACCGAACCAAACTAGAGCCAAATCAAATTTCCCCATAAGTTCAACAGTGAACCTAACCTTTGCATATGATTCAGTTCTCATCCAACTCAGTTTGCGACTAGAACTGTGGAAAGAATCAAGTTCATGGGCTGAGGCCCCAGTGTAGTCTGTTCATAAAACAAATGCGCCAAAGCCTGTGATGTAACTAACTCATGAAACATACATTGATTCTCACAGTGACTAAGATAAATATTATGATGAGCTCTATTTTAGAAATACAAAAAAGTAAATTAAGTTTTGTTTCCCCAAATCCTTGAAGTTTACACCATACGTTTCTTCTGGATCAAAATTTATTTGATTTGGTTATTTAAATAAAATGTATTGATTACTATGCACCAGCAAGGTATTGAATGTAGGTGATTCTATGAGTAGAGTCAAAACTGGGAAGAAGACAGACTTGTCTAATTTAAGGATCACAAGCAAACATTTTCATGAATTTACAATTTTAAAATGTGTCATGTTTGTATGTTGACACCACATGCAATTCTCCAACAGCTAGAAACAGCTTAGCATCTAATTATCAAGAATAATGACTTACATATGAAGCTAGCAGATGGCACCTATTGTTAATAACCGATAAATCATTCATCATAAATTAAAAAGATACTTCAAAACTGGGTTTGTGTCTATACATTAAAGGCTTTATCTCTGAATACAATCTCAGATCTATGCTGAAAGAACAACTGAAATGAGAAAAGGATGTGTAATTGAATTTCCTTCCAAAAACATGCACTGTAGGGCCAGGAATTTAGCTCAGTGGTTCCAGTGCCTGTTTTGCAAGTGTAATGACCTGGGTTTGATCTCTGGTAACCACATACAATACTGGGTGTGGAGACTCACACCCACCAGCAATCAGTACCACATACCACAGTGCCAAATGTGGTGGCTCATGCCTGTAATCCCATCACTCAGGAGGCAGAGGTAGGAGGATTGCTGTGAGTTCAAGGCTGAGCTCAGGGCCAACCTGACCTACAAAGCGAGACCCTGTCTCAAACAAACAAATGCACTATAGACTTCCTTATCTACTATTTTGGCTACTATTTTGGCCTCAATGTTGTCACTTCTACGCACCCTATTGCCCAAAACAAAGATTTGGCACTGTGGGTGGTCAAGCTGAAATTACTGCTAGTGCCATTTGACCATGAAATGTTATGAGTGCTTGCTGTAATAAAGTACACTCAGACAGAAAGAAACTTTGAAGAAACATTCTACAAAGGATATTACCCATGGGGGTCTGACTTCCACAGTGATCAGGAGGTAGTATCCAACCTATTCACAGACTGAATGTGTCTCCCCAGAAATCCCAGGCCACAATCCTAACCCTTATTGTGACATCAGTAGAATGGGGGCCTTTGGAAGGCAGTTAGCTCATGAGAGAGAGGCCCTCACAAATGAGACAAATACCCTCATAAAAGGCCCCACAGAGCTTCTGGACCCACCCCACACTCCCGCCGTGCCATGAAAGGAGGCAAGAACATGGCTATCTGCAAACCAGGAAGAAGGCATTCTCACCCAGATGCCAGGTCACAGGGTGCCTCAATCTTTGCCTTTCTATAGGCTCCAGAACTGTGAGAAGGGAGGGACTGTTGGTTAAGTCATCCAGCTTACAGTGTGAGTAGCAACCATGCTAAGAGACAAGGGAGTACTCTGCCTCTGTCATTCGGGGCTTCCTGTGATTCTTTCACCTGCCTTTCTCCCCCCTTAAAAGTTCAGCTGAGGCATTCGATTCTTCACTCTTTACTCCTGCAGCACCCTCTACACGCTTTGAGAAATACTGAGTAAATGCCTCTGAAGCACAAAACATGCGGGAATCACTGGTGGACAAATCAAAGCTGCCTCCCCTTCTGAGGAAAGAATATGCAACAGAAGATGACACATGAGTAACTTTTATAGGATGCTATACTGATCAGTACCATAGAAAAAGAAAGGGAGTCGACTGAGGGGATGAGGTAGACTGGTACATGGAGAAGGTACAGAGTGGACCCCTAAATGGGGTGGCCAAGCTACACTTTGGTAAGAATGTGAGATGGTGACAAAGTGAAGAAGAAGGAGAGGGAGTTGATGCTACAGATTCCAGAAAGAAGCATTTTAGGGAAAGGGAAAAGCTAGCAAAGGCCCTCTAGCAGAGACATGCCTTGCAAATTTGAGAAACCGCCCAAAGGCCAGGAAGTCTGGGGCAAAGTGCAAAGATAAGCAATGAGGAAGGAGAGAAAGAGGTGAAGCAGGGAGCATTGATCTGAGGAGACCGATAGACCACGACAAAGACTGGCTATTACCCTGAGTGAGATGGAGAGGAATGGAGTTCCGAGTACAGGAACACGAACACACTGAGTTTTGCAGGATTTGCTCTGGCCACTATGTTGAGAATAGATTTGTAGTTGGGCCAAGACTAAAGCAGAAAAACCTGTTGAGAGGTAATTATAGGTAAAACATGATGTTGCTTCAGGACAGAATAGAAGCAGTAGAAGAGAGGGTCTGGATTTAGAGCTTTGATGGATTCTGTGTGGGGTGTAAGAGACAGAGAAGAGCAAGATGGACTCTGGGGGTTTTGTCTTGAGCAGCAATTACGGCAAACTTACCATGAGCTAAGGAGGAAAGAAGGAGCAACAGGCTAGGATGCAAAGAGCAGGAATTCAGGCAAGAATATGAGTGTGTTTCTTGTCTACAAAACCTTCCATTGATACTTTCTGATAAAATGGAGCAAATACTGGAGATGTACACTGACACAGAAATAAGCTTTCACCCACAAGGAGAATTGGTGGTTTGAAAGAAAGCCTGGGATTCAGCAAAGAGGCATATTTTACATGTGCTTGATTTCCAGTGTTCCTGATGTCACAGACAACACCCCAAGAAAGAAAAAGGGGAAAAGGCAGAAACCATTGTCATCGAGTTGAAAAGTGATTTAGAGGAATTAGACAGAATATGAAGGGTTTTTTTAATCTTGAAATGATCTGCTTACATTTGCCTCTTTGCGTATAGCACAAAAATGAAATATGATTTTTAAAATTTAAATGTCAAAGATTTTCAATAAATACAGTTTTAGTGATTAAATCATTGTGTCATAGCTTATCAATTTTTTAGTGATTAAAAAGATCTATTTTAACTGCATGGCGTGAAAGAGGATGATAATATCCAATATCCCTAATTATTTACAATGAGCCGTTAGAAGTAGATGTAGAAGCAATTAATATGGATCTTTTCACCCTTTCAACAATCTTATTATGCAATTATGATTATTTTATCTCTTTTAGAGAATGTTCAAGAGACTAAAAGAAACTTACACATCTTCTATATCACCCATACAATCCTTGTATTTTTTTTAAAGTTCTCAAACATTATTTAATATAGGCATAGCTAGGAATATTGCAGGTTGAAGTTCCATATCACCACAATAAAGCTAATATTGCAATAAAGCAAGTCACACAGAGATATTTGGCTTCTTGTTGCATATATAATTTATATTTATGCTATATTATAGCTATGAAATGTGCAATAATATTGTATTTTAAAAACTGTGTTCATCACTTATTCCTGGGTAGGAAGAACCAATATCGTCAAAATAGCTATACTCCCACAACTACTATATAGATTCAATACAATCCCAATTGAAATCCCAACAGCATGTTGCACAGGCCTAAAGAAAACAATCCAAAAATTTACCTGGAACCACAAGAGATCTAGAATAGCAAAAGAAATTCTAGGCAACAAGGATATGGCAGGGGGTATCACAATTCCCAATTTGAAAATATATTACAAAGCCACTGTGATAAAAACAGCATGGTACTAGTAAAGTAACAGACCCAAGGATCAGTGGAATAGACCAGAAGATCCAGAAGCAACTCCAGATATACTAAGCCACCTCATCTTCAACAAAGGAGCCAAACAGCCTCAATGGAAGAAAGACAGCCTCTTTCATAAATGGTGCTAAAAAAATTGAGTTTTGACCTGCCAAATACTAAAGCTAGGTCTATGTCTTTCACCATATACTAAACTAAAATCAAATTGTATTAGAGACCTAAAGATTAAAACAAAGACACTAAACCTGCTGCAAAACAGGTTAGGTAGAACTCTTGAAGACTTTGGCTTAGGGAAAGGTTTTATTTTTTTAGCTTTTTAGAGACAGGGTCTTGCTTTGTAGTTGAGGATGGCCCTGAATTCACTGTGTAGACCAAACTAGCCTCGAACTCATGGCAATCCTCCTGCCTCTGCCTCCCAATGTTGGGATTACAGGTTTGTGTCACCACGCTCAGCACTGTGATATGTGGTGCCAGAAATGGAATTCAGGACCGAGCACTTGCCAGGCAGACTCCAGAACCACTGAGCTAAATCCCCAGTCCAGAAAAAGACTTTATGAACAAAACCTCAGCAGCACAGGAACTAGTAGAAGGAATAACAACTGGGATCTTATCTTACTAAAAAGCTTCTGCACAACAAGAGTAACCACCAACAGAGAGAAAAACAACCAACAATACGGGGAAAAAAAATTTTACCAGCTTTTTCTAGACAAAAGACTACTACTATCTAGAGTATATAAAGAGCTTTAAAAAAAATCAGCACCTCTGAATTTAAAGACCTATTCAAAAATGGACATCTGAAATGAACAGACATTTTCAGAGGAAGAAAAAAAAGCAACTAGAAATACATGAAAAAAAGTTCAGCATCACTGGTCATCTAACAGATGCAGACAAAGACAGCACTAAGATTCTATCTCAATCCCCCAAGAATGGCTGCTATCACAAAAACAACCAACAACACATGCTAGTGAGGCTGCCGGGAGAAAGGAACCCTTCTCTATTGTTGGTGGGAACATAGACTGGTACAACCAATTAGAGATCATTGTGGAGTTTCTTCAAAAAACTAGGATTAGGGGTCCCATTTGACCTTCCTGTTTCTCTGCTGGGTATATACACAAAGGAATTAAAAGATTCAGGGCCAGGGACTTAGCTCAGTGGTTCCCACACCTGCTTGGCAAGCGTAAGGTCCCTGGTTAGATCCTCAGTGGCTACATACCAGCAATTAGTATCACATACCACAGTGGTAGGCATGGTGGCTCACGCCTGTCATCTCAGCACTTGGAAGGCAGAGGCAGGAAGATTGCATAATGAGCTCAGAGCCAGAATGAATTATAAAGTTTGACCCTATCTCAAAAAAAAAAGAATTAAAAGATTTATATCATGGGCCAGGGATTTAGCTCAGTGGTTCGGCGCCTGTCTTGTAAGCACAAGGGCCCGGGTTCAATCCCCGGTTAACCACATACAATACTGGGTGTGGAGACTCACACCCAGCAGCAACCAGTACCACATACCACAGTGCCGGGCGTGGTGGCTCATGCCTGTAATCCCAGCACTTGGGAGGCAGAGGCAGGAGGATTGCTGTGATGTGAGTTTGAGGCTGAGCTCAGGGCCAGCCTGAACCACAAAGCGAGACCCTGTCTCAAAAAAAAAAAAAAAAAAGATTCATATATATGTCATATGAGCATGTATGTTTATAGGAGCTCAGTTTGTGATAGTCAAATCTTGGAAATAGACCAAATGCCCATCAGCAGGAGACTGGATAAAGAAGATGTGGGTTTTCTTTTTTAATTAAATGAAGTAGTACTTAGTCATAAAGAATGATAAATTTGAGTCCTTTATACTCAAATGAATGTACCTTGAGGATATACTGATAAGTGAAATACATAGGGCACAAATGTGTGGTGTATCATTTCTCTGATATGAGGAACTGAAGGTATAAATGAGTTCTAAAATGTATAAGTATGCAATAGTAAGAAAATATTCAAAAGGAAAAGGGGAGATGGGGTAAGAAAGGAAAGAAGAAATATGATGGTAAAAAATAAGAAACAAAGCATATGTTTGGTTGGGGGAGGGGAATGAAAAAATGAGGATGAAGTCATGTTGTACTGGTATAAATTCTCTGTCAATTGTGATTATAACTGTATATAAAATGTATCAATAAAATCTATTTTAACAAATAAATTAAAAACTATGTTCATACTTTAATTTAAAAATATTTATTGCTAAAAATTGTTATAACAACCTGAACCTTTGCTGGTGGATGGTGTGTCTATTGCTGCCAATGGATCAGGTGATGGATGCTAAGGCTGTAGTGACTGGCAATTTCTTAAAATAATGGACTTTCAGAGCCAACACTGATTTACTCTTCCTTGAACCAAAGGTTTATCTGTAGCATGCAATGCCATTTGACAGACAGCATGTTGCTCACACAACACTTCTTTCAAAAATCAGTCAATGCCCTCAAACCCTGCCACTGCCTTAGTAACTAAGTTTAGGTATTATTCTAAACTCTTTGTTGTTATTTCAAGAAAGGTTACAGCATTTTTAGTAGGAGTCACTTCCAGTCCAATAAAAACTTTCTTTGCTTACATAAACACAACTCTTCATATACTAGTTATATCATGAAATGGCAGCAATTCAGCCACATTTTGAGGCTTTATTCCTAATTCTAGTTCTCTTGCTGTTTCTCTCCACATCTGCCATTACTTCTTCCTTTGAGGTCTCAATCTCCTCAAAGTCATTTATATAGTTTCCTTCATGTTAATGAAATCAAACACATTAATGTTGATGTTTTGAACTCCTTCCATTAATTACAAGTGTTCTCAATTGCATGTAGAATGTTGAATTTTTCCAGGCTTTCAAATTACTTTGCCCAGAATCATCAAAAGAAACACTATCTATGGCAGCTATAGGCTTATGAAATGTATTTCTTTAATAATAAGGCTTGAAAGTCAAAACTACTCTTTGATAAATGGCTACAGAATAGGTGTTTTGTTAGAAGACATGAAAACAAAAACAACATTAATCTCATGCATCTTGATCAGATCTCTTGGATGACCATGTGCACTGTCAATGAAAAGTACTATTTTGAAAGGAATCTTTCTTTTGCTGAGCAGTAGATCTCAATAATGGATTTAAAATATACAGCAAGACTTGCTGTAGACAGATGTGCTGTCATCCAGGCTTTTAAATTCCATTTATAGAGCTCAGCAAAGTAGATTTAGTATTAATCTTAAGGACCTAAAGTTTTCAGAATGCAATGATCATTAGCTTTAACATAAAGTCATCAACTACCTTTGCCCTTGCCAAGAAAATCAGCCTGTCCTTTAAAGCCTCTATAGCTATAAGAATTCTAGGTTGTATCTTCATTCAAAATAAGGCTATTCCAGTCAGGTGTGGAGGCTCAAGCCTGTAATTCTAGCACTCAGGAGGCAGAGGCAGGACAATGGCTGTGAGTTCAAGGCTAGCTTGGGTTACATAGTGAGTTCAGGGCCAGCTTGAACTATAAAGCAAGACCCTGTCTCAAATAAATAAATAAATAAATAAATAAATAAAAGGGGGGCTGTTCCATCTATGTTTAGTGTAGTCATCTTCAATTACCTTAGCTAGATCTTTACATGGATGCTATGCAGCATCTGGCTTGGCAGTTGCTTCAC
>PVIR01008698.1:25822-40748 GCA_004026965.1 Petromus typicus
GTTTCGCTTTGTGGTCCAGGCTGGCCCTGAGCTCAGCCTCCAACTCACATCACAGCAATCCTCCTGCCTCTGCCTCCCGAGTGCTGGGATTACAGGCATGAGCCACCACGCCCGGCACTGTGGTATGTGGTACTGGTTGCTGCTGGGTGTGGGTCTCCACGCCCAGTATTGTTATGTGGTTACCGGGGAATCGAACCCGAGCCCTTGCGCTTGCAAGACAGGCGCCGGAACCACTGAGCTAACTCCCCGGCCCCGATTTGATCTTCTATTTAGACAACTAAAACCTTTCCCAAATCAACAAGGGATAATTATACTTTTTAGTCATGTGTCTATTTAGTGGAATGGTGCTTTTAATTTCCTTCAAGAACTTCTTTGCTTTCACAATTTATCTAAGTGACACAAGAGTTCTATCTTTTCATCTGTCTTGGCTTTCTACATGCCTTCTTCAATAAGCTTAACTGCTTCTAGCTTTTGATTTAAGTGCAAAACTTGTAACTCTTCTTTTCACTAAACTCTTGAGTTCACTAGATCACAAGCCACTATAGAGTTGTTAATTGGATTAATGTCAGTATGGTTGTGTCTCAGGGACCAGGAAGGCCAAAGAGAGGGAGAGAAATGAGAGAATAGCCAGTCAGTGGAGCAGTCAGCACACAGACAATATTTATTATTAAATTGACCTCTTATATGAGCGAGTTTCATGGAAACCCAAAACAACTATAACATTAATATGAAAGATAACTAATTATAAATCACTGTAACAGATGTAATAATAATGAAGAAATCTGAAATACTGTGTTACCAAAATATAACTCAGAGACATGAGGTAAGCACACGCACTTGGGGAAAAAAAATGGTTCTGACAGACATGTGCAGGGTTACCACAAAACTTCAATTTGCTAAAAAAAAATCTGCAACATACAATAAAGTGAACTACACTAAAATAAAGTATGCTTATCATTTCTCATCTTAAAAATGTGGGTATGGATCTGCTATGTCTGCTGTCCCTGCTCCATGTAAACATCTTCTGTGTCCTGTTTTTGGTTTTCTGATCAGGTTGACTGGGCTACTTAGTGAGCTCAGAGGCACCAGGGGCTACCGGGATGTGTAAAACTTTGTTCCTGGCCTTGAAGTATATTTAAATGTAATGGAGTAAACAAATTACATGGATGGTGAAATTATTTATAACACAGGGCAGGTGTTTTGCCTCTTCATGTGCAGCAAGCTGTGACATGGAAAGGACAGTTTAGGGTAAGCCCTAAAGGCAAAGAATGGGTGTATTTTAGATTTTCAAGTTTCATCATATATGGCTAATTCCAGTAAGCATTCTTGGCAGTAGTAAACCACTTAGGGAGTGTTTCAGTTATAACCCTTTCACATTTTATAGCATGTAGGCCACGAGAGCATACAATATTTATTTCATCTTAGATTAAAGAAGATATTTAGGTTATACCAGTATTAAAGTTCTGAAAATGATTCAGTTTTTGTTTTCTGGAAAAAATACAAGAAATTCAAACACACAGTTACAAAAGTATTCTCCTGATTCAGCTCAAAATCACAATAACAGAAAGTAACATTTATAGGGTATTAGACAGTAACATATTACACAATAGCATTTGTAGCTTCAGTTCATGGATATACCCAGGCTTATTGTACAGAAAGAAGAAAGGAACAGAAAAGATGGTCCATCTTAGAAAATCACAATCTATTTATGGAGACTTTGATTAAGAAACTGTACTGTTGGGGCAGGAATTTAGCTCAGTGGTTCAGGCGCCTGCCTTGCAAGCACAAGAGCATAGGTTTGATCCCTGGTAACCACATACAACAAGGTTAGGTGTGGTAACTCACAACTACCAGCAATCAGTAACACATACCACAATACTGGGTGTGGTGGATCACACCTGTAACCCCAGCATTCAAAAGGGAAGCAGAGGCAGGGGGACTGCTGTGAGTTCCAGCCTTGCCTGGGCTACTGAGTGAGCTCAAGGCCAGTTTGAACTACAAAGCAAGACTCTGTCTCAAAAAGAAAGAAAGAAGAAAAGAGAGAAAGAAAGAAACAAAGAAAAAAGAGAGGAAAGAAGAAAAGAAGAATGAAACTGTACTGTTAAAAGCCTGTAAACATACCAAATTTTAGCAAATTCAATTCCATTGCTCCATGTATGACTCCTGTTCATAGTTAAAGAAAATACGTATACTAACTGACCTCTTAAAAGCATCTCAGAACTATAAATGTATCTGTTTCAACCAATGGATTAGGATGAAATAAAAGCAGGGCATGATGGTGTGCATCTGTAATCCCAGCACTTGGGAGACTGAGGCTGGAGGATCATCATGATTTCAAGGTTGGCTTGGGGTACACAATGAGCTCAAGGCCTGTTTGAACTACAAAGCAGCCACTGTTTCCAAAAAGAAAAAGAGAGAGAGAATGGAATAAAGATTTTTTTTAACCTACAAATTCATAACTGTAATGATATAAAATCTGTTTATGAAAGACAGATATGTGTGCCCTCTTCTAAGTCCTGTTGGCATGCATACTTCCAGGAAGATCCAACACTATAGTTAAGGCAAAGTATACAAAATGATTGTCATTTCTGACAGATGCTTTTGAAAAAAGTGTAACAAATGGTAGAGTATAACAGGTAATAGGACTACATTCCTTGCTAAGAAAAATCTGCACAGCAAATGGATACTCGCAACCATGACAATGAATTGGGAAAGGATTGTTATTCTCATTTGCTGCCTAAAAATGTGTATCAATGAGATTTAATCTTGGTTTTTGAAATTTCTTCATACAGTAGATTGATGATAGTACCCTTGAAAATTGCTAAGAAAGTGAATACTAAATGTTCTCACTACCAAAAAAAAAAGTATTTGGTGAGGAAAATGTTAATTAGTTTCATTTCATAATGTACACATATATAAAAACATTATGTTGTACATTGTAAATCGATGCAGTTTTCACTTGTCAGTCATACCTCTATACATTTGGTGTGGTGGTGGAGGATTTTGAAAACAGATGCAATGTTTTATAGCGTTATTGTCAAAGAAAATAAACTTACTTTAAAGCCACGAGACAATAATAAGCAAACAAATTCATCCTCTCTTCTACCATCATCCTTAGACCCACAACAAGAAAGCCTTTACTAAATTCTTGCACAAAAGGAGAGTGAGAAAGGAATAAAAGTCTTGATGCCACAGGTTTTGAAAATGCAGACCCTCTCCCCTTGTTCTATCCTCCATGCTATTGATGGAAATATGTTGTGAAAAAGAGAAAATTTGAATTTTTTCAAGATACATATGACTGGGCCGGGGATTTAGCTCAATGATTCTGGCGCCTGTCTTGCAAGAGCAAGGACCCGGGTTCAATCCCCGGTAACCACATACCTATACTGGGTGTGGAGACTCACGCCCAGCAGCAACCAGTACCACATACCACAGTGCTAGGCGTGGTGGCTCATGCCTGTAATCCCAGCAATCGGGAGGCAGAGGCAGGAGGATTGCTGTGATGAGTTTAAGGCTGAGCTCAGGGCCAGCCTGAACTACAAAACGAGACCCTGTCTCAAAAAAAAAAAAAAAAAAGGATACATATGACTCACAGATGCACTGACTATTTTATCCTTTTTTGTCATACATTAAAATAAATATAACAAAAAATGGTTTATTTGGGGAAAAAATGGAAAAGAAAGAGGATAAACAGCTACCATGAGGTAGTAGGGGGCATCAGAGCTAAAAGTCCTTGAGATCTTGTCCTTGGGTCTTTTTATTTAGGCCTAGTGTCTTTCCACCCATCCAGTTGTGCTTGTCATTATCTAAACTGTCCGCTTGACTATCTTTGATCCTAGATGAGGTGTGTCTACTTACATTCCTTCTGGCTATTTGGTTTCTTCATGTTCTTTTGTGATGAATAAATGAAGGGGGGAGGGTTTATAGGAAGGCATTTTAGACTTAGTGATTAAAGAACTGATGTTAAAATGAGAGCATACATCTATGTGTATATGTGTAGGTGTGTGTGTGTGCCTATGTGAGTGCCTGTCTTACATACAAAATAGGAATCCTTAGGTGGCTGTCTCTTATCTCCCTTGCATTCTGTATGTCAGCTATTCTTAACAAGAAATGTTCTTTGGTACATCTGAAATACACACCATGATAAATTATGTCTTACTTTATCACAGAAAAGCACTAGCTTTTAAGCCCCCGTAATACATAGTAAGAACATTTCACCTTCTTTGCTTTAACAATATATTTCTTTGCTTTCTTTAGTAGCATAGGCATAAAGCCTGAAGGGAAACCTTCAGAACCTAATGAGCCAGTTAAAGAGTCAAGAGCATCGTTATCATCTTGTATTATTACAACTAACTTGGATATTTGACTATCAACATTAGTTTGAGAACTACATAGTCCAAAATGTACTATTTGGAGAGGACTACAAAAATGTCAGCTTGTTATCTTTACAAAGTTCAGTATTTCCACCTTCTCAGGGTTACTAATGCTATTTTTCTAGGGCTTCTTGGAAAATTGCATTGTTTTCATTGGTTTTTTCCAGGTCTTTTCAGGGTTTATTGAAGGACATATGTTGCAAACAACTTAATTATGGCAGTGAATGAATGGAGTGCTGACCCCAATATACTTGTTTTTCTATATAATATCTCATGAATGTAATGTAGAGGGAGCAGAAAATGTCATGGTTATGTGCTAATCATCTAGCATGCATCATGGGATGAGACACTTATTGGTGAATTAGTCCACTGATGAGTTTAGAGCTAAATGTGATGTTGGGAGGTGACTCCTGGTCATGGAGAGTATAGCCTAGTAGTGTCTATCTCCTTCCCTTCTCCCTTCTTTCTGCTTCCTGCTGCAGTGCCACAAAAATAATTTTCTCTGCCATGCTCTCTACCCTCGGAGCCAGCACTATGGACTGAAACCTCTACAAATTAAGTCAAAATAAAAAAATTTTCTCCCTTTTTTGTGGATGTCAGCTAGGTCTCCATGACAAGAAATTAACTAAGATACTCAGAGACAGCCACTGTGAATTCTTTCAGCTGATTCTTTTGAATTGACCACCATATCACTCTAAATGACATACCTTAATTGTGTCAATTTTATATTTTTGTTTTAGGTATTTTGATTTTTCATTATGGAAATGTGGGGCTATTTTCTTCTCTGTACAAGTATCTAGTACAGACACGAACCTTACACTGTGTATAATTATTTTAGACTAATAATCAGTATTTATATTATTACAATCTTGCATTTTAGTGAGATTTGAACCATATAAACTATGATTATATAATTTAGGGGTTTTTTTTTTCTAACTAACATCTTGCTTTCTAAGCAGTACCTTGTTTTTCCTATCATACTACATTTTCAACTAAGTTTTCTAAGCAAAAATGGCTAATTCAACACTGACCACTGCTTGTTCAGATCTCATCTCCAACCATTCATAGACATCAAATTTTCTGGTTGGTTGGCTGAATGGATGGACAGTTTTCCTTCTTTCATGCTGAACAATTTCCTTAAATCTACACAGATCCCTGTTTGTTCACTCCTATTTATGAACTAGGCATTAAAATGACAAAGGGAAGCTCTGTACTTGAACAGGACTTGACAACTAAAAGGGTTCACTGAGAGCTAACTAGACAATGAGCATATGTCTCTTTGGAATAATTCAAACACAGGTATTTCTTTTGCACTTTTAAAGATAGAGAGCATATCCTCTTTAGCAGTTTATTAGTTGGATTTATAACCTAAATTTTTAGCTAAATATTCTATAGGCTTTCTTTGTATTCTTCCTAGGCTCTGCAAATGAGAAAAAAACGTGGCCTCCAATTCCTAAGCAAGCACTTAGATATTGGCCTCTTCTTTCTACTTCCCATCTTCCAAACATAAGATGAATTCTCTCAACTGCCACCTTTTTTTTTTTTTTGGTAAGGTTTGTAAGGTTGTGGTAAAGTTTAGGGAAGTTGTGTTAGCTTTGTATTGCCACTGTGGCAGATTACCACTAATATAATGGTTTCAAATAACACAACTTTATTCTATTAAAGTCATGGAGGGTTGACGTCAAAGATCTACTTCAGTAGGTTAAAGTAAGGTGTTGGCAGGGCTGAATTCCTTCCAGAAACTCTAAAGGAGAATCTGTTTCTTTGCCTTTTGTAGCTTCCAAAGGCTGTCAGTACTCCTTGGCTCATGATCTCATCATCCATCTTCAAAGTCTGCGCTGGAGTGAATTCTTGTTCCTTCTTCTCACTCTGTAAGTCTTCTACCTTCTTCTTTTCTTAGAAAGTTTGATTACATTGAACCATCCCAATAATCCAGGAATACTTGCCCTTGGAAAACTTTATTTTTGGCTGCAAACTCTTAATCACAACTGTAAAATTGCTTTTTCCAGATAAGATAACATCTTCAGAGGTTCCAGGATATAAGACATGGACATTGCTATGGAAGCCACTGTTTTGTCTAACGTACGTTTTATATATTTCTTACTCTTTTACTGTGAAGCATCAAGAAGAATAGAACAAAAAGTATACATTCAAGCACTTTCATCAGGAGCCCAAAGAGCACCTGGACAATATATCTTAGTTCCAATCTCTAGGACTTTTCTCACATGTATTACTAATACTGATATAACAGACTGTGGAAATGATAATAGAAGTTTAAAAAAAAAATCTACATAAAACCACCCAACCTTCCAAGAGATTAGGACAAGCTCCAGAAAGTTTTACTTAATTTTTTTAAAAAATTTTTGAGACAAGGTCTCACTTTGTAGTTTATGCTGGCCATTAGGCCACTATGTCGCCCAGGCAAGCCTCAGACTTACAGCAATCCTCCTGCCTTTGCTGCCCAAGTGCTGAGATCACAGGTGTGAGCCACAACGCTTGGCACTCTGGTATGTGGTACTGATTGCTGGTGGGTGTCAGCATTGTGGTATGTCGTTACCAGGGATTGAACTCTGGACCTTGCGCTTGCAAGGCAGATACTGGAACCACTGAGCTAAATCCCCGGCCCCCCAGAAAGTTTTAATAAACCCTTTTACTGTTAAAAAAAGAAAAAGAAGAAGTTGACAGAGAAGAAAATGAATAAAAACAGAAAAAATAAGGAGGGGGAAATATTGTTTCTAAAGGAAGTGCCTGTGAAGATTATGAAATATATGTGTCACTCAGTAATATGAATGAATGGGTGCTGCCTGTGGGCCAAGGATCACAGCTGGGAACAGAAAGACAACATTATAGACAAAGGAAATTTAGAACTTGAAGTTCTAAATTCAGACCCCCAATTCACAAATTTACTGTTTGATCTTGTATAAGTCAATTATGTATGTTGCTTACACAGCTGAGGAAACTGAAACCCAGAAAATTTATATCGTTTTAAATTAGAACATATGTAAAAGATCTAGTGAGACATCTGTAACACAGCAGTTGTCAGGTGAATTTGATGCAGAAAGAGGTACTAACTGTCAACTGGCATATGTCACTCTCAGTGACACAAAATGCAAAAACTTAACAGCTAGAAGACAAATACAAGAAAATCATCTTTTCCATTTTTAAAGAAGCAGACTAGCCTGGCCACAAGAACTTTCATTTGAGTGAATGGACATAATTACAGACATTCTACAGAAACATCACCATCATTCTTTTATAAGTATATATTGAATTCTTCCAATGTGCCAAACATCATGCTAGACATTAAAGATATGGCAATGATAAGGCAGATGCAATCTCTGTCTTCACATAGGGTATAGATTGAGGAGAACTAGAAAATAACAAGTATGATAAATGTTATGATGAAAATAGTGTTCAGGCACCTACATCAAAGTAAGGTGTTGGCAGAGGGTGACCAAAGTTAACAGGGACCTCAGGGCCAAAGGTATGCGCTCAACGATAGGGCAGAAGCTCCCGGCCCTCTAAAAGACTGGGGCAAGTGGAAAGAAAGTTCAAGCCCAGCCTGGGCAACACTGTGACCCAACGACCCTCCAAATTTAAAAGAGACCGGGGATGTCTCTCAGTGCTAATGCCCTGGATTCAATGCACTAGGGATAGAACAGGGCTTGAAGCAAAGATGGAAGAGAGGGGTTTGGAAGTGTATTCTAAAGCATCTAGTCCTCTGCCAGGAAGGGTAAGAAGGTATCTTGGAAGCCAGGTGGCCCTATTCTTGTGTCATGCCTAAACAGATTCAGGGTTAATGCCAGAAGAAAGTTATTATGGTGCTTCAGAATGATGGAAATACATTGATGGAATTACAATTACTTTTTTTTAAAGTAAAGTTCCTCTCGTTTTGATTGTGCAAACAGGCAGTGGAACACAGTGGTTAAAAATGTAGTCTCTTGTAGCCACATTGCCTGGTTTCATATCCTGACTCTGCTACTTAACAGCTCTAAGACCTAAGTAAGATATATTTCCTTTCTGGCTTCAGTTTACTCATCTGTAATGTTTCCAATAGCAATGTTTTCCTCAGAAAGTTATTACAAGGGTTAAGTTAGTCCATACATTAAAAATATTTAAACACTGATGCAGTGGTGCACACTGGTAATCCCAGATAACTGACAGGCTGAAAGAGAAGGACCACAAGTTCAAGGATGGCCTGGGTAGCTCAATGAGATCCTCCCTCAAAATAATTTTAAAAGGGATGGGAATATAGCTTAGCTGTAGGGCACTCCTCGGTCAACAACACAGTACCACCAAGTGTCTAGCACATTGCCTGGCACAAAGTAGGCACTCAATAGATTTTATTTCTAATTGCTTTGTGTAATTTCCAAGAGAATAAGAGGTCATCTGACTATATATATGGCACTGCTTGCAGTCACAGGAAAAATGAAAAATGCACCAGCACTAACACTTTACCATTTGGTCTTCAAAATAATAAAGGCAATCAACTAAAATCTTTGGTTCTGACTCTGGGCCATAGAAGGATCTGAGAGCTTCAAACACATCACGATTTCTTAGTTTATGTGGAACTCAGACAGATACAGCAGAGTGCAGGAATGCAGAAATTAGGTGCACAGAAGGTAATACTTTGTTGGAACCACCAGGATTTAGTAAAAGAACTGGATCTTTACAGATGCATCCAAGCATGATCTGTCTAAGGGAGATCTGCGTGCATGAACCAAATGCCCAGGAGATTAAATCTAGAATTTTAATTGTACGTATTCAACAACTAATTTGAGTACCAACTATGTACCAGGCATATAGAGGATATAGCAGTGAAAAAAAAGATTAAAGTCCCCATTTAAGGGGACACAATAATTACAATAATGAGTTAATATACAGGATACCAGAAAGTCATAGGTGCTATGAAAAAAAAAAAAAAAAAAAAAGGAAGATAGGAAGAACAACAGGGCAGAGGGCAGTGTGGTGTATAGTGAACCATTTTTATTGGATAGTAAAGAAAGGCTGTGCAGAAGTGAGGGGACTTGAGCAGAGACCTAAGAGGTAAGGAACACATAGAAATAACTGTGAAGAGCATTGGGAGCAGAAGGAAGGGACAGAGCCAAGTCCATCAGGAGAGACTTTGTTTAGTGTTTGAAGAACAAGAAGGTCTTGTGACTGAACAGAGAATGGCAAGAGAATAACAGTAGGAAATGAGATCTGAGAAGTAATAAGGTCTCATAGGACTAATTGTAAGTCTGAACTTTTACACTGAGATGGAGAGCTACTGGAAAGCTTTGAACTGAGTCATCATATGATCTGCTTTATGTTTAAAAGAAATATCCTAGCCACTGTACTAAAAATAGAGGTTTTTAGTGCCTGTACAAAATCCTAGTCAAAGGTGACAGTGAACCAAGAGGTTCACAAGGACAACAAAAGGAATGGCTATATACTTTGAAGAGAGAATAAAAGAATTTGAAAGCAAATTGATTGTAGGGTATAGAAGGGACATTGAATTGGCCCCAGCAATTGAATGATGGAGTTACCATTAACTGAAATAAAGAAAGCTGTAAGTGGATAAAATTTTTGAGGGGATATGATAAAATGGAGAGGTCTATTAAACATCTAAGTAAAGATGCTGAAGTATTTGAATATAAGCCTGGATTATAGGCTGGAAAGCTATAAGTATACTTATAGGGGAAGACTGAAGGAAAGCACTAAGTGAGACAGTATAGAAACTGAAGGGAAGTAGCATCACAGAGCCCTGTGGCTCTCCAGTATGGAGGAGTCAATAGATCAAGAACACTACCCAGTAACCGAGGACTGAAACAAGGAGAGTGAAATATCCTACAAAAACTATGTTAAATGATAATCTAAGGGAGATGGAAGCTGGGAAATGGCCACTGGGTTCAATAACAGAGAATAGTTTTAGTGGAATGTTGAGCTCCAAGCTGATCAGAATTGATTCCCTAGAAAATGAAGGAGCAGGGCTAGGCATGGTGGCACATGCCTGTAATCCCAGCACTTGGGAGGCTGAGGCAGGAGGCTCACTGAGTTCAAGGCTAGATTGGGCAACATAGTGAGTTCAAAGCCACCCTGAACTATATAGTGAAATCCTGTCACAAAGAAAAAGAAGAAGGAGGAGGAGGAGGAGAGGAAGAAGTCTTTCTTCTTAGAAGAAGGAGGAAAAGAAAGATGAGGAAGAAAGAACAGATTTGGGAAAATGAACATAGAATTCTTTCAGGGAAGTTTAATATAAAAAGAAGAAACAAAAGGAGGTATAGTACTTGGAGGGGGGAGTAGAAGACAAGAGGTTTTATTTTTCTGGAAATATTTTAAAGGATATATTAATTTTAAGGTACAATATATTAATTTACAAAGGACTATAATTGATCAACAAATAAGGAATAATTGTAAGCAGACCAGTGTTTATATTTAGAAAGTGGAACTTAAAAACATTATTTAGTGAGCAGTGCCACTTTGCACTGATTGCAACTATGAAGAGTCTTGAGCATCCATCTACACTGCAAGAGAAAACATGCTGAGTGGATGTGATGCTTGGATCAACTGGGCAAAGGCATACTCTTTTGTCAGGGCCATAAAAACACTAACCATTCATTCAGGAAATAGTATTGAACACCCATTATGTGCCAGTTTCATAGGATACAAGATCAACAAAACAAACTGTCTTCAAAGAGTTCATGGTTTCACAAAGAATATAAATAAATGAATGTTTTCTTAAGAGAGGGATATGTACACACATGGAACAAAAATTAATCAAGTGATTAACAGTTTAATAGTAGGGACAATTGGATCATTCATGGTATTTAGTACTTTGCCTTTATAGAGATTTTTTTTTTTTTTAAATAGGGTCTTGATTTGTAGTTCAGGCTGGCCCCGAACTCACTAGGTAGCCCAGACCAGCCTCGAACTCACAGCAATCCTCCTTCCTCTGCCTGTTGAGTGCTGGGATTACAGCGTGAGCCACCACCCCTGGTATGTGACCTTGCGCTTGCCAGGCAGACAGGAACCACTTAGCTAAATCCCCAGCCCAGCCTTTAGAGAGATATTAAGGATTTCAATTGATTCCTCATCTAGTAATAGATAGCTACTCTACCAAGTCTATAGAAAATCTTCTCAGATAAGAAGGAAATCCATTATATACCTCTTCATTTTAATAATCATAAAATTAACCTGTACTGAAGGCAGGCAAGTTGGATATTCATTTGGCAGATATATACTAAACATTTGTCAGAGCACAGTTCCCAAGAACTTGTTTACAAAATTTATATTTTCCCAGAGGAATCAACACTAACCACAAAAAGTAGTAAAATACATAGTATGTTTGAAGGTAGTAAATCCTTTAGAAAGGAAAGAGGGAAAGGAGGAAGAAGATGAAGGAAGGTAAGAGTAGGGGGGGAGAAGAAGGGAGAGGGAGACAGAAAGAAAAAGGAAGTGAAAAGAAAGATTAAGATACGTAAAAGGGTTCCAGAAAACTGGATGTGTACGAGGATCATTGAGGTGAGTGTCAACTGCAATTTTAAGTTGCACAATCAAGGCCTCAGTGAGAATTTCAAATCTTGGTGGAAAATCTAAAAGTAAGTTAGCTATCTGGCCATTTGGGGGGAAAATGCATTTTAAGTACTGGAACAGTCCAAGATGTTAACACAGAAATGTGGCTAGTGTTGACAAGCAAAAATGTAGAGGAGTTTCTTAAGATACTATTGCATCAACCTGGGCAAGAAAGAGACAAACTGTGGATTCAACTCACTTGGTTTGATGGTAAGTAGTTAATTTGGGAATATATTTTGAAAGTACTAATAAAGTTTTTAGATGGAATAAACATGGGAGAAAGAAGGCTCTAAGAATCAGACAAGATTTTCAATCTTTCCCATTAAGATATGAAAGGCTGTAGGTGTAGAACTGAGGGGGCAACCTGTTTTTCTTTGGACATATAGAATTTGGGTCAATAGGTAGTGGTCCCCAACTTTTCGTCTCACACTCAGACCATATATTTTAAAAGTCTGTGTTTGGTATCTACATAAATTGGAAATACTGTAGGTGTGAACTGGGGTGAGGGGAGAACAGTATTACCAGCAGCCTCTCTATGACTAAATCTTGACTTCCACTCTATATCACTGTTTTCCCTGGGATTCTCCTCCCCAATAATACAGCAGCAGAGAAGATTTTGCCTCAAGTTCTGTTTCCTGAATGAATGCAAGCTCAGATAATGCCCAAATGGATATATAAGTAGGCAGTTAATAGTTTGGAGTTTGGGAGGGTGAAATAAGGAGATATAATTTCAACCACTGCCAATGTAGACATAATATATAAATGATACTGAAAGAGAGCACAAAGGACTAAGCAAAAAAAAAGAAGAAGAAAGAAAGAAATGCTTGAATTTGAAGATGTTAGTGCTTTTGAGACCAAAGGCATTTTGTTTAGAGCTTTATCTCCAATTTCTAGAAAAATGCACAACACAAAATTGGTGCTCAACAGATATTTTTAGAATAAATAAAATAGATCATCACAGCCTTGGGGTTAGGTAAGGAAAGGAAAAAAAATCAAGTCATAAGAGAGGATGAACTGGGATAGGCAGGGTTCATGGACCTTGAGTCATGTGATGGTGAAAATTAGGCTCAACAGCAGAAACAAGACAGAAAAATAACAGGAAAAGGAAGTTGTGGTTAGAGAAAAGCTCTTGAATACCACTTTCTCCTTGAAGTCTTTACAACCATCTAGGAGACCTCCCTCTGAGCCTCTTTCAAGATACTCATCTATCACTGTGCCAGGCTGTATCCATATGTTCTCCTTTACTTTCATGTTTCTTCTCCATAGTACTGACCACCTCTTCCAAATGGGAAGCTGAATTTAAAAAAAAAAAAAAAAAATTGAGGGTGACTTCCAAGCCCCAGAAACAAAAATTGAACAATGAAAGTTTAACATTTCTAGTTTGTGTCTTGTAGTTTACAGAAAGGCTGGAAGAGAATATAAGAAATTAGGTTTTCAAATCTGGATTATACCCCTTAATGAAATAGGCTGCACTTGAATGGATGAGTAAATGAACAGTTAGGTGGATACAGAGGCCCCTGAAGGAGAAATCAGAAATATGTGATTTAATAACTATTAAAATTGCACTGGTTTTACAGTATGACACAAGGAAATAGGTCAAGTAAACTTACAGTTAGAAGGCACTTAGGATTAGCAAAGTAACTCAGATGTAATGAGATAAGGTGTAAATGAATTTCAGTGTGAGTAAAAGGAATGAGTTAACATTAGAAAACTTTCTTTTTTGTTTGTTTTAATGGTGCTGGGGGTAGAACCCAGAGCCCTATGCACACCAGGCATGTGCTCTTGCCACTGAGCTATCCTCTAGTCCCATAAGAAAATTTTTTTTTTTTTTTTTTTTTTTTAGGTTTTTTTGAGACAGGGTCTCGCTTTTGTGGTTTAGGCTGGCCCTGAGCTCAGCCTCAAACTCACATCACAATCCTCCTGCCTCTGCCTCCCGAGTGCTGGGATGACAGGCGTGAGCCACCACGCCCGGCACTGTGGTATGTGGTACTGGTTGCTGCTGGGTATGGGTCTCCACACCCAGTATTGTTATGTGGTTACCAGGGAATCGAACCCGGGCCCTTGCGCTTGCAAGACAGGCGCCGGAACCACTGAGCTAACTCCCCGGCCCCCATAAGAAAATTTTAAAATAAAAATTTAAAAACTCCACCATCATTGGTGGGTAACAAGCAGAGTAGATGACTCCAAGACTTTAGTACTGTCGATAGACCAGGGTAAAAACAAGCAGGAAAATACTAACTCAACTTTGAAAATATATTTGACTGAGAGGGCCAGGAAGTTAGCTCAGTGGTTCCGGCGCCTGTCTTGCAAGTGCAAGGACCTTGGTTCAATACCATTCTGGGCGTGGAGACTCACACCCAGCAGCAATCAGCACCACATACCACAGTGCCGGGCATGGTGATTCGCTCCTGTAATCCCAGCACTCAGGAGGCAGAGGCAGGAGGATTGCTGTGATGTGAGTTTGAGGCTGAGCTCAGGGCCAGCCTGAACCACAAAGCAAGACCCTGTCTCAAAAAACCTAAAAAAAAAAAAAAAAAAAAAAAAAAAAAAAAAAAAAAAAAAAAAAAAAAAAAAAAAAAAAAAAAAAAAAAAAAAAAAAAAAAAAAAAAAAAAAATATATATATATATATATATATATATATATTTGAGAGATGAGATATCCAAGTAAAAACTAGTAACGGGGACATGTTATTAATACTTATCACATGACAAATATTGTTCTCTAAGTTCATTTTAGATGTATTATTTCATTTAATCATCACAATAACACCGTGAGGTATGTGGGAATAGCTTATTATCTATATTTTACAGATTAGAAAACAAGAGCACAAGAGTAAAAAATGTGCAGTTAGTAAACACCTGAGCCAGTGCAACGAACTCAATGTTTGTGCCCCCATTCATATGTTGAAATCCTAACTGCCAACATGATGGTATAAGGTGAGGTCTTTTGGAGGTAACTAGGTCATGACAGTGGAGCTTTTAAAAATGAGATCAGTGGT
>PVIR01008698.1:40848-56078 GCA_004026965.1 Petromus typicus
AAAAAAAAAAAAAAAAAAAAAAAAATGAGATCAGTGCCTTTAAAAAGGAATCTCATCACCATCATGGGGTACAAGGAAAAAATGGCTATCTGCAACTCAGGGGAGGGCCCTCCTCAGAACCTGACCATGTTGGCAGTCTGATCTCAGGCTGCCAGGTTGCAAAACTATGAGAAAAAAATTAGTTATATATATGCTGCCCAGTCTTTGGTACATTAGAGCACCCCACACTCACTGAAATCTAGGACTTGAATCCAAAAATGTTAAGAAACTTGCCCTAGACCACATAGAAACTCTCTTTATTTAATAAAAATTTAACAAGTACCACTATGTATACATTGTGCTATTATTAGGGATGGGAGAAGAAAAGCAGGCAATGAATATGACAGATAATGCAGACATTATATGGGCACTAAGCAAATCTGCACAGAGTATAGTTCAATAGGAGGACTGGGTCAGAGAATTCCAAGGCAAGCTAATGGCGTGTGTAAACGCTCTGAGGTGAGAAGATGTAGGGGAAAAGAAAGTAGAGAGACAAAGTAGCTGGAATAAGGAATGCCAGGGGCACAGTAAGAGAGGCTGGAGACAAAGATGAATTAGATAATGGCATGTAGACAGTGTTCATTTAGCAAAGGGGAGCTGCTGAAGGACTTCAAAATGGGTGGTGATTGATCAGCTTTGTATTTTTAAGATTACTCTGTATGGTATTTAGGTAGAATGAGGCAAGAGCAGTTTTGGAAATCCAACTTTTCAGGAAGTGGATACTTCTAGATGATCCTGATCTGTGCTGGAGAGATGCAAGGTTTCTAGTTCACTAGAAACTAAGCAGATGGCCTGAGGATGCCCTTGAGCCAGGGACAGTGGGAGGATTTTGGAAGGAATATCACATACAGGTTGTCTTTGACATGCTCCACTCATCCAAAAGATGTTGCAAAGGCTGCTGGAAATCTGTATCTAAAGTTCAGGAACAAGGCTTGAGTTATGGGTTGGAGATTTTTTTTTCAGTTTTTTGGGACATGGTCTCAATTTATATTTCAGGCTGACCCTGAAGTCACTATGTAGCCCAGGCCAGCCTTGAACTCAGGGCAATCCTTCTGCCTCTGCCTCCCAATGCTGGCATTATAGGCGTGAGCCACTACCCCTCGCTGGAGGATTTTTGATAGAAAGCATTGAAGCTTTTTGGAAGAGGAAGAGATTACCTGGGTTAAGTGTATGTGGTGGGGCTCAAAAAGATCAGAGCAGCTAATAGATTCTAACAAAGGAGCAGGATAGAGGAGAAAGAATTGGTCAAAGAGCAAACAGAGAAAGGAAGAAAACTGACCTCAAGAGCAGAGAGATGGGTATATTTGGAAGGTGTGGTCACTTGAGCATGTGTGAAGTGCTAGAATAAGATCTTGTAAAATGAGGCCCGTAAATCACCTGACAGACATGAGTTTGCAATTAAAAATTCCAAGCTGCTTCTCGTGGGTGGAAGGGATAGAAGCTACAGTAGACTGCAGAGGGTTAAACACTGGAGAGGAAAAAGAATCCATGAGTAAGAAATATTAGGGATTTGAGGAGGAGTCTTTCTGTTTCATTTTGAGAAATGAGAGAGAAGACATTTCAGAAAGTGCTGGTAGCAAAACAAAAGCTGAAAGTAAAAGGATATTCTTCAGGCAATGTTCCTGAGAGGCGTGGGACCTAAGAGAGAGAAGGGCAACTCTTTGTAACAGAAGTCACTGACAGGCAGGAAGAATTTTAAGACTGGAGAGAGATGAGAGACTACTGGGTTCAAGAAAAATGAGAATAGAGTTTGTAGTTGGCCCTGGATGACCTCTGAGAGCAGTTGCAGCAGCTTGGAGGCGACGGAAGTCACACTGTCGGCTTCAGGGCGGGGGTGGGCGAAGAAAAGGGTGCAGCCAGTGAACCACAGCGCTAGAAAACGGCTGAGAAAAGCAGGCGACACAGGATGTTGCCTGAAGCAGGGCAGACAGGTGGGGTGGGGCACATTTCGAAAGTCGAGGCGCAGCCTCTGGCCTGCAGGTTGTCAACTCAGAGGCCTCGGCCGTCCGGGCGGTTGTGGTGAACCCAAGTCCCGCAGCTTTCGTCCTCCAAAGAGCACAGCTCCGAGCTCTCTGCTGACTCTCAGCCGGAACACGACCCCCAACGGGGCCCACGACGCCCGGCCCCACTCCGGGGCGAGTCTGAGGCCTGGGGCGTCGCCGAGCCCGCAGCCCTCCCCGCGACAGCCGCTCGACCGCGTCCCCAGGCCCGCGGCGTCCAGAGCCGCCGCAGCCGCCTACTGCCTCAGGACCAGGCCCGCGCGGGGGTTTCCACCCAGCCACCAACACCCCGGAATTCCCCACCTGGCCCCACACAAACCCCACTTCCTCCACATTGCCGCCGCCGTGCTTCAGGTAGCCTAATGCCACCCTGAGGTTTCCACAGCGCCTCCTCTAGCAGGTCGCAGCCCACCTTCACCTTCACTAGCCTCACTGAACCCCACAGGCATGCCCGAAAGAGCCCGAAGGCCTTCGGCAAGTTCCGCCCTCAACGCGGGGGCGGGGCCGCTCGAGCGGCTCCGGGCAGCGCTCGGCTGTTTCCGTGCGCGGCCGCTGCGCACTCGGCACTGGGCGGCGCTGGCTGGCTCCCTGGCTGCGGCTCCTCAGTCGGCGGCGGCTGCTGCTGCCTGTGGCCCGGGCGGCTGGGAGAAGCGGAGTGTTGGTGAGTGACGCGGCGGAGGTGTAGTTTGACGCGGTGTGTTACGTGGGGGAGAGAATAAAACTCCAGCGAGATCCGGGCCGCGAACGAAAGCAGTGACGGAGGCGCTTGTACCACCGGTAAGAGGAACAGGAGGAGGAGGCAGGAGCCGGAGAGAGCCGGGGGGACGCAGGGGGGACGGGGAGGCGCCGGACGCCCGCGCGCGGGGCCTTCCCCTCGCAGGAGGGGCCGCTGTAAAGATGGAGCCTCCGCCCGAGCCCCACAACCCCGCCGCCGCTCGCAGCGAACAAAGGATAATGGCGGCGGCCTGGAGCCAGCGGCGGTCGGGCGGCAGCGACTCTGCCTGCAGCCAGCGGCGGCGCTCATGGCGGGGGGCGGCGGGCGGCGGGCGGGGTGCGAGCCGGCAGCCGGGGGTGTGTGCGTGCGGGCGGCCGCGTTCCCGCCGCGGAGCCGGGCGCGGAGCCGGAGCCCGACCGAGCCGCCCCGGGGGAGGCCGCCCGCCCGGTCACCCGGCCCGCCGCCCGCCTCGCCTCGCCTCGCCTCGCCTGGCCTGGCCTCGGTCCGTCTGCCGCCCGGTGCCTGTGGGGGGTGGAGGAGGAGGAAGAAGGCGACGGCCGAGGGCAGTGGAGGTGAAGGTGCTCGCAGCCCGCCGGGTCGGGGAGCGGAGCGGCCACGTCCGACCTGCTCTCGTCCCCCCGCTCTTTGTGCAATAAAGTTCGAAACCCAAGGTGTTGTCGTGCTGTATTTTATTCGTACCCTGGCTCGCCGCGCCCTCACCGTTGGGAAAATGCTGTTTTCTGCCCTTTGCTGCTTCCTTGAAGAGTGCTCGTGCTTTTTAAGGGAAATTTGTTACTCTTTCCCACAACCACTGCCCCTCTCGCCGCGCACGCTTTTAAAAAAATAAGTAGCCCTGGAAATGCTTTCCTTTTGGAAGGAAGAGGGTGCTAAGAAGGAAAAAAATGTTTATAATAACTTTTTAAAGAAACTGTTGGGATCTTGTAAAAGGGAACCTGGTGTTTGAAAACAGTTTCGGTTTTAACCCTTTTCAATAATAATCACTGGAGGTCTATCATTCTGAAACTCTTCGTTGAAACGAATAGCTGAGGTACTTTTGGTTTACATCACTTGGTTTTTGTGGAGAAGGACAAGCTTGCCAAGAGTTTTGAACGACCCGGAGCTCAGCTCACCCCTTAACACGTTTCCGACATATTTCTGTCTAAACTTCATGGGGAATTGATTTAATACTGACTCTAAAAATAAGCATTAAAAGTATCCATTATTTGTATCGAATGCAGTAAGTAACTTTGGTCTCAGGTTCACAACAATTTAAACCTGGAGATATTTTTTTTTCCTCTGATGGAAAAAAAGGACTGCAAAAAAAAGAAAGTCATTGACACATTAAAGATTCAAAGAGTTCTAAAGGGCCTGCAGTCTGACCTATTTAAATTTGTCATACCTTCTCCAAGAGTCATTTGCTAGTCTCAGCGTGCATCAGGCCTCCCTTTTGCAGATTTAGTTGAAGATACTTTTAACCAGTTGCCATCTCTTGAAATATTGTACTCTTTGCTCATTTCCTGATTTAAAACTAAAAGCCCCAAACTGTTAACCTTGGGTGATTTGAAAGCTTAACAGGACAAGCAATTGTGTAGCTATGTTTGATGTATACAAAGTGTCAGTTTAGGAATACTGACTGGTAAACACTGTCTTCTGATTTTTTTGTATCCAAGTCACCTTTCCAAAACCTTTGCTTTTGACCGCATTACCTCTGTCATTATCAAGAAAATTAAAATACAGTAAAGATAGTTTTTCCATGAGGATTGAGACAATGAGTTTCTTTCCCAAAACTAAAGTTATATATAGTATCTATGATAGTTACTGTTTTCATTAAAGTTTTTGTGCCAGCCAGCATTAAGTTGAATTTTTTTCTTATAGACAATATACAATGACTTCTTTTGTGAGATTTTTAAGTTTTCTGATGCATTCTTCAGTCTACAGATTTTTTAATTTTGGTTTAGATCTGTAGTTGTGACTCTTAGCAATTTCAGGGAAAACTTTTCAAACTTTAACATTAACTAATATTTGAACGTTCACTTGAAGCTTAGTACTAGTGCACTCTCCCAAGGAGCTGGTAAAAATTACAGCTGAGTTTGTATCATTGTTTTTGTTTAGGGTTGGAAATTTACGCTTAGAAAGCTAGTAGTTCTTAGAATGTATGGAAAGAGTGTTTTTGGAATTTAAAACTCTGGTATTAACCTTTAGAAGGAAATTTTTTTTTCCTTTAAGAGCCTGAAGAAACTTAGAAATCTGATCCATGAACTTCCTTTTTCTGCTTCTAGAAAGTCATTCTTGATTAGATCTTATTTGCAGAAATTTTGTTTTCTTAGAGAAGTAACTTTTGTGTCTCCAGGATAATTAGTTTGGATACAGTATAGTTACAGAACACCAAATACATACTTTTCCATTTATCTCATTTAAAACTTTTCTCCCTTTTATACTGTAGAGAAAGTTATTTACTTATAACTCAGCACTTACCTTGTTTCACTGAAATTTATCATTTCATTTTGTAAATATCTTAAGAGACAAAAATAGATAAACTTGCTTAGGGCCAACCTATGACAGTCTTTCAAGCATCTTTATGTATGGTATAGTATCTGTCAATGGCTTCGTTTTAATAGAGTTCAAATCTGAATATAAACATGTCAGAATGGAAAATGCAAGATTTTTTTTCTTATATGTGAACTCATCTCTCCTACAAACAACAGTTTATGGTAAAGTAAATATTTATATAGCACTGAGATAGAATGTAGTTGAAGAGTATCTGGTTTGGAATAATCACGAGCCTAGGTTTGAATCTTGACGTTGCCACTTCTGCTATGTGCTTGTCCTAAAGGAATTTTGTGTCACAAGGAAAATTTCTTCTTAGCCAGTTTCCTTATATGTAAAATTAAAGCAATAGCTTAATACAGCTGTGAGATAAAGTACCTTAAGATTCAGCTAATCATAGCGGTTAGACTTCATTGGACCTTCAGCAAGTTTCTTCTCCATTCCTACCTTACCAAATGCAATACCTTGGGCCAGAAGCTGACACAAAGGCAAAGGTGAATTATGGCTGCCTTTCCTCGATCTCTGGAGGACTGTTGGGAACACAAAAACTAATAAAGTAGAATATTTGTCATAAAAAAGAGTCAAAGAAAAGAGAGATCACACTTGGTGAAATAAAAAGTATATTACTGGTGTTTTCAGTTTTGTTAATGGAATAAGTAATTCACATGGTCCATAACCCAAAATAAAATACAGCAGATGGGCTGGGGACTTAGCTGGGTTCTGGTGCCTGCCTTGCAAGGGCAACGGTCAGGGTTAACCACACAACAATGCCGGGTGTGAAGGCTCACACCCACCATCAGTCAGAAACACATACCACAGTGCTAGGTGTGGTTTACGCCTGTAATCCCAGGACAAGGGAGGCAGAGGCAGGAGGATTTCTGTGAGTTCAAGGCTGAACTCAGGGCCAGCCTGAACTACGAAAGTGCAACCCTGTCTCAAAGAAAAAAAAAAAAATTCTGAGATACCTTATCTTGAACCCTAAGATAATGTATAGTATAAAAAAAAGAAATTTTAGAAGTAGTTATAATAGCAATCTGTGATTATTCAAGTCTATTAATTTGAAATTGCCTTTCTCCCAATCTATCTTTTTAAAAATTACTCCAAAAAAAAAAGAAAGTGAGACCCTATCTTAAAAAAAAAATAGCAGATGCTCATCACTCTCTTCTTGTCATTCATTGTACATGTAGCCCAATTTTTGTCTTTTCAGAGATTATCTACCTAAACATGCAAATATGTACCTCTTCATACGACTGATAACATATTTAAAGTCCTGTGTCTTGCTTCTCCCACACCACTTGGTAAGGGTTAGCAGTTGCTTTATGTCAGCATGTGAAGAATTTCATTTTTTATAAAATGAAATACTTCTTTCCATCTACTTGACTTGCCAACCTGTGAGTTGATTTCATTATTTTATTTTTAGGTTGTGGTATTGAGGATCCAGCATATGGCCTTCACACTGAGCTTAAATCATAGTCTCACAGAATTGCTCAGGAAGAGTTTCATTATACTTGTGATCCTTCTGCCTTAACCTCCTAGGTTGCTGCAAGTTCAGGCTTATACCGCCTTACATTGCTGATAAGACCTTTTAAAAAAAAACAGGTTATTTACTTTTAGGACCTTCATTTCATTAAATTAAAAAATGCTAAACTGTAAAATATCAAATATTTGTGTTAGGAAGTGGATATTTGAACTGTTTTATTTCCTTTTTAGCTCCAGTTTTAAGTTTTGGTCAAATACAATCTAGAGCATATAAAGAGGTTAGCGAGTTGTGTCAGTTATTCACAAAGTGAAATTAATCCAAATTTAACTTTCACTGAGTCCTGAACAGACTGCTTCTTTCAAACTTCAGCCAGAATTTTTTTCCAAAAGTTTCTCAGTAAAAAGAGACATTTCGTATGGTCTAGTCTCTCTGTTTTTTAAGGACAGAACTTGGGATATTATTTCCCAGTAAATTTGATGGGGGATATTATCCAGTAGGGCTGGCTAGTTTTCTCCCTGCATTAATTCTTTACACACTAATGTTTCTTATTATAATTTTTAGTTCTATATTTTGTATGCAAATTTTAAAACTAGAGCTGGAGATGTAGTTTTAATTGTGGAACACTTGCTTAATAGGCATTTGATCCCCATTACTACAAATAGGAGGAAAACTAAATTTTAAAAAGGTAGTTTTGATGTAAGTCTTTACTCAACCAGTGAGACCTCATAATGTGCATTTTAACATACAGACAAAACAAAGTTTCAGTACTTGTTTTTCTTTCTTGGCTCTACAAAGTAGCATTAGTCTACATTTTAAATGTGCATAGTATTTGTGTATTTATCTTCAAAATACACTTGCTGTATGTTTTCTAAGTTAACTAAAACTAAAGTGATAACTAATAATCTAGTAGCAGGGACACATCACTTGATTAAATCTTTCCAAAAATCATTGGAGCTGTCAGCAGTACTTCATCTTTTAAGGATTCAAATTGACTGTTATGTTGCTGAGACCATAATGCTAATATTCTTTAGGTTAGACAGTTTTACTGCCTTTTTGAGGTTTTCCTAGTAGTTGATATAAGGTAAAGAAGGTAAAGAATGTGCAATTTTTTTACTTGCTAAATCATTAGTGTATTTTTCAAGTCATTTGTCATTACAGCTTTGGGATAGGAGTGAGGTAAATGATCGAAATCTCTAAGGTTGAAAGCTTTCCTCTTGGAACATATCTGAGTTAAGGGTATATGAAACAGTTAAATGACTTCTCACCTTGGTGTGGGATTAGTGAATTGCCTCTTAGGATGGAATTGGAGATCACTGAAAACAACCTAAAATACGAAAACAGCTATTTATTGTTCCACTGGCAATTTATTATACGTATTAGCTTAGTCATTCCCATATAAGCTTAACACTGGTCAGCTTACTGAAGTTGTAAGATATAAATATAATTTTAAACTTCCACGTTGATAACCTGTTGTGCCAAATTTTTCAGTTGAAGTTTGGATAAGATTAACCATTTAGTTTTCTCATTTCACAATACATCTCTCCCTGTATGCATCTTATCTGAAGTCTGGATTTTGTTTTTTCATTCCACATTCTTCTGTTTTCTCTGTTAAATAAGTCTCTGTGAAGATAAAATCTAGCAACTAGATTGGGGGTGATTATTCCAATTTAAAAGTAGAAGACAGTGGTGAATAATTTTCTGTAATACATAGAGTATATCTCTGAATTATCTGAAACTGTATACTGAGGCTAATTACGCAAATCTCACCTTAAAAAACAAAACCAAACAACCCCTAGTAGTTGGGGCTGGAATGTAGCTCAGTGATAGAGCACTTGCCTAGCCTCTTGAAGTGCCCTGGACTCTGTCTTCAGGTCTGGCAAAACAAGCAGGGAAGAGACAGAAAAGTAAACCAGTAGTACTTCTTGATAAGACTTTCATTTTTAAAAAATTGATTTTATTAGTCATTTTATATACACATCATGATCACAATAGACATTAAGAGTCTGTACTAGTATCTGACAAAACTTAATTTTTGTTGTTTTCTGACCCCACTCTCCCCCATGCTACCACCCCCTATATACGTAAGCTGTTTCCTTTTTTTAAAATCATCAAATTTTTTCCTTTCCCTTCTTTACTTACCCCAGTACCCCCTTTTCCCTTTGAATATTTTCTTACTATTTCACAATACAGTTCTTGATAAACTTTTAAACGTTTATGTCACTTTTTCTCAGGGTTAAAAGTAACATAATACAGGAGGTTTTCCATGCCCAAAGCTGGCTGTATGAACAAAGATTAAGTACCTATCACTTTTTTTCTTACCCTTGGATTAATCCAGGATCTGTAGGTCAGACACGTGGCTCACACCTATAATCCCAGAACTGAGGAGGGAGAAGCAGGAGGATTGCTGTGAGTTCAAGGCTAATTTGGGCTACATAGTGAGTTCAGGACCAGCCTGAACTACAAAGGGAGACCCTGTCTCAAAAAACTAAAACAAAACAAAAATACAGGATCTCTAACATTAAAAGGACCGAGGTTTCGAGAGGCGATTGGAGGAATTGGTAATGCGCCTCCCCCTTAGTTTAACAAAGATGTGTTAGGTGAGATGAAATAGCTAAGTAATGACCTTGGTATAGGAGTAAAAGGTAGGTCTGAGGGCTGATTTATACCAGTAGTGATAGTAACTGTATTTCCTAGACATCAGTGAAACTAAGGCAAGTTTTTTATAAGTTAAATGTTTTCCCAGTGAGCTGGTTATCTGCATGTCATTTGTGGTTATAATCACATGACAGTGGAGATGTAATTGTTTCAGACAAGGATAAATCATTATTTTTGAGGATTTTATGTATAAAAAGAGACCAAGGAATATCATGTTTTTCATCGTTGAAGTTACCTTTTTTTTTTTTTTTTTTTTTTGAGACAGTGTCTCGCTTTGTAGTTCAGGCTGGCCCTGCACTCAGCCTCCAACTCACATCACAGCAATCCTCCTGTCTCTGCCTCCCGAGTGCTGGGATTACAGGCATGAGCCACCACGCCCAGCACTGTGGTATGTGGTATTGATTGCTGCTGGGCCTTGAGTCTTCACGCCCAGGATAGGTATGTGGTCACCGGGAATCAAACCCCGGGCCCTTGTGCTTGCAAGACAGGCGCCAGAACCACTGACCTAAATCCCCGACCCCGAAGTTTGCTTAGTTTGAAGTATTGTATTCTTAAAGGAATGTCACTTTTTTCTGACAGTAGCAGCTTTATTGTGACCAAAAAACAGTAATATATTGATTTTATGTAGCACTATTTGTCATTTGTTCATTGAACACTTAGTACCCACTGACTGTAGTATAGTTGGTGAAAAAAATCACAAGAAAATATATTTGATTAGGTATTTATAAAAATAATATCAAGATGTTAAATTAGGATTATTCTAGTTTCTGAACAGTGAAAATGATGAAATAGTATAAAGAAGAATGTTTTATATGAGGAAGACTGTATTGTTGTTTTAGCATTTACAGAGTTTAGAAGAGAAGGGGCCTAGTATTTAAATTGACTACTGAAGAACTTGAATAAGTTGAGATGAAAGGGAATGTGTTCTAAGTAGTGACATGGACAATGGAAGTTAAAGACTTTGACAAACTCACAAGAATGAGCTTCATATGCAGGTTCATTGGTTGAAGAATTAACTATGGATTCACAGTATAAGAAACCTTCAGTGTCAGGCACAGAACTTTATGTATAACATAAGAGAAGAGGAAGAAAAATACAGAGGAATGAGGTAACGAATTAGCCTAAAATACAGATTTTCTGACTTCTAATACAGTGCAGTTTAAAAATGGACATCATAGATTCTTTATTTGCTATTTTGAAATATAAGTCATATATCTCTGCTCCACCTAAATGGTGTGTACAATTCAGTGGTTTTTAATATGTTCACAAAGTTGTGATCATTGTACCTGTATTACCACAATCAGTCTTGGGATGTTTTAATTACTCCAAAAGAAACCCTGCATCTCTATAGCTCTACCTAGTGTCATACATATTGTCCATTTCAGTGAACTTCTTAGCATTAAGGTTTCAAAGTTCATGTTCTAATTTGTGTTAGTATTCATTTTTGTTTTGTTTTGTTTTTGCCAAATAATTTTTCATTTTATAGGTATTCAACATTTTAATCATTCAGTAATTATCAACATTTGGACTTTTTGACTATTAACTGCCACTTTTGTGAACATGTATTCATTCTCTTGGCTATTTATCTAGAAGTAGTATTACTATTCATATAATACCTATGTTTATCACTTACAGAACTACCAGACTCTTTTCTAAAGCTACTGCTCCTTTTTGCATTCCTTCCAGCACTGTGTGAAGGTTTTGATTTCTCTGGAGCTTCATAAACACTTGTTACTACCTTTTTTTTTATTATATCATCCTAGTAACTCCAAAGAGGTACCTCATTGTGGATCTGACTTAACATTTCCTTAATAATATCAAGCAATTTTCATGTGCTTATTAATAGCCTTTGTATATATTCTAAGAAATGTCTATTCAGATCTTTGCCCCTTTTTAAATAGTTATTTTTCTGTTTCTTGAGTTGTAATTGTTTATTCGAGATACAAGGCCCTCTATTAGATATATGATTTACAAAAACATTCTCCCATTTTGTAGGTTGTTTTACTTTTTAATGGTATTCTTTGAGTCACAAATTTTTAATTTTGATGGTTTCTGATTCAGCTATTTTTTTCTTTTGTTGCTTGCTTCTTTGGTATCATGTTTCATATATTATAAGTTCTCGTTTAATTATTATACACACAGTATACTGCTACAGTATTTTTGTTTTTTTAAGGGGTTTTGTTTTGTTTTTTTAGGGTTTTTTTGAGCAGAGGTCTTGCTTTGTAGTTTAAGCTGTCCCTGAACCCATTTTGTAGCCCAGGCTAGCCTTGAACTCACAGCAATCCTTCCTCTGCCCTAAGTTCGGGGATGACAGGGGTGAGTGACCACACCCAACATTGTGGTATATGGTTCCTGGGATCAAACCCTGGACCTTGTACTTGATAGGCAGATGCCAGAACCTCTGAGCTAAATCTCTGGCCCACTGCTATAGTATTTATTGGAAAATAACTAAAGTTTTAAGTGTATATTTGGAGTTGTACTCTAGTTCCAGTTCTGGTCATACCCCTTCATCTGTATCTCTGTCCCTCCTTTAGAGTGACTGATGAACAAAAACAAAGATAAAAATCAAGAAATGACAAATTTGAGTGAAAATTTTTAATTGGATGTATTTTGAGAACTTATCCTTTCCTTTCCCTCAATAATTCATTGTATTCTACATTTCCAAATAAAAGTTTATGGTTTTAAATCACTGTTACTAGGTATTACATATTTGGAAGTAATTTATAACTAAATTAGTCATAAATTAGCTTACACTTAGCAAGTTCTTTCATATATAATGTATATTTTATCCCTTCTTAGATTTGGCCTCTTTGAAAGAAAGATTCTTGTCTACCCCATACTGTATCCCCCCAGATACTATATCCCCCAGTTTTTAAGCAAAACATTTGGGTAGATGGTCCAGAACATTTCCTTAATGAATAATTTCCTACTACCAGGTTAAAAAATTGAGAGGAAGAGTTAAAACCAATGCTTCTTTGAAGTTTTTTTTTTTTTTTTTTAGGTTTTTTTTTTTTTTTTTTTTTTTTTGAGACAGGGTTTCGCCTTGTGGTTCAGGCTGGCCCTGAGCTCAGCCTCAAACTCACATCACAGCAATCCTCCTGCCTCTGCCTCCCGAGTGCTGGGATTACAGGCGTGAGCCACCACGCCCGGCACTGTGGTATGTGGTACTGGTTGCTTCTGGGCGTGAGTCTCCACGCCCAGTATGGTATGTGGTTACCGGAGAATCGAACCCGGGCCCTTGCGCTTGCAAGACAGGCGCCGGAACCACTGAGCTAACTCCCCGGCCCCTTCTTTGAAGTTTTTAACTGAGAATACTCATTTTCTATAATTTAAAAAGGTTTTTACTTTGAGTTTTCATTAACTCTGATGTTTTATTAACATAGTACTTGTATACTCTGAGACATGAAAATATTATGAGATTGCATTGATCAAAATGATCTTTCAGAAATTAGTAACCATGTGGTAAAAATATACATCTACCTCAAAGGTTGGGCTTGATTTTACATCTTTACAATATTAAAAATAAAAATACATGAACTTGAAATGAGTCTTTCACCACAGCTGTACATGAAGAAAAATGCTCTGTATGATACTGTAAAGTGAGTGTATATCATTACACATTTATCCAGACTCATTGACTGTACAACACTAAGAATGAAACCTAATGTAAAAGTGCTCCAATGCTGAGTCCTTAATGTTCCAGTCAGATGTTCAGAAAATAAATCCCTCTTGCCCTTATCCTAGTGAACTTTTTAATCCCCTACATCTAATTCTGCTGTAATGAGAGGTAAGTACTCAAATATGGATTATGAATTTTGGTTGAAGAAGAATGCATTCATAAGTAATGGAACATGACCTCATGTTGCATTACAGATGGGGGTTGGGGTGCTTCTCCTGCACACCAGCAAGTGGACAACAACACTTGGAACTCTCACGAAACCAGAATTTCAGGAATTTAAGGAAATCACATGAGGAGAATCTGAAGTCTCCAGGGTAACCATAGCAAAAAGTATATTTGGGCATATCATTTAAAAACTAAATGACTGGGATTTTTTTGTCACAAATACAGTAACTAAAAATATTCTGCAGAAGTATATCCACAAATATCTATACTTAATACATAATATTATTTCTAGCAGTTATTTTGTACTTTTAGTTTTTAGAATAACTTTGAAAGCCTGGCTAACACAACCCTACAGTTTTACCCTGTCTTGATTAATTTTCTAAAGTGTTATAATTACTAAACAAAGTGATAAAGTGTTTAGGTGCTACACAACAAATTTTAACTTTCCAGGAATCAATAGCAATATTGTACTACTTTCTCCCCCTTTGTACAATTGTTTTTGGTTGTTAACTGTGAAATATTTGTCAGTTATCTTTAATATATGCCAGTCTAGCAGGAGTAAGGTAGGCAGTCAATTCTGCAAATTTGTCAGTACTCCTTGGTTTCTAATGTGCTAATAGTAATCTGCTGGTGTTAAACACAACATACTTTCACTGAAGCCAGACAGGAAAAAAGTATATCTACATATTACATAACATATTATAGATGGAGACACTCTTTATCAGCCTAAACTGTAGACCTCAGATTATATTCATGGCACCCTAACATAGGTTATATATAGGTTACCAATTTTTAATATAGGGTATATATTTTTATATATATTTTAATGGAGCAAGTTAGGGTAGACAATGTGATCAATACATTTATGAAGCCGAGTATTTTCTGTAGTTTTTATGAACAGTTGCCTTGTTCTACCAAAGTCCTTGTTCCCTAAATGGGAACAAATCTATATTTCAGGCTCTACTTACATAGTAGGAGACAAAAAGATTTGTAATAAGTTTACTCTGCTTTCAGTGTGATGAATTTGAGACAAGAATAAAAAGAAACTTGGGGCCAGGGATTTGGCTCAGTGGTTCCGGCGCCTGTCTTGCAAGCGCAAGGGCCTGGGTTCGATCCCCGGTTAACCACATAACAATACTGGGCGTGGAGACTCACCCCCGCAGCAACCAGTACCACATACCACAGTGCCGGGCATGGTGGCTCACGCCTGTAATCCCAGCACTCGAGAGGCAGAGGCAGGAGGATTGCTGTGATGTCAGTTGGAGGCTGAGCACAGGGCCAGCCTGAACTACAAAGCGAGACCCTTTAAAAAAAAAAAAAAAAGAAAACCTTAAAAAAAAGAATAGAAAGAAACTTGAAGGTTTGTTTATATACTTTAATAAATTTATCTAACCTCCACCCCCAGGAGTTTAATAAATCTTTGCAGTGTTATTTAATAAAACAAACCCTGGTTTTTAAAATTGGCTTTAATTCAAACTGTTTCAATACTATATGATTTTTTTTTTGCAGTTTTATGATTACCAGGGATCCTGAATGTCATCTTTGATTAAATTCATTTTTAAAGCTGTAGCATACCCTATCAAAAAAATACTTCCATGAAAGTGTTCATTAGAAATAAACCAGAAAATATTAGATGACTTACAGAAACTTTGCCTGATTTATGATAGTCATCCTTGATTATATGACCAAATCAATAGTACCTTTCAACAAGGAAGCTTTTGAACTTTGCTGAATAATTTGTTTTTATTTTCAAAATACTGGCAAAACTGACTTGCCTTGTTTTCCTTTAGATAAGACTACTTATTTATGGCTGTGAAACAAACCTTCAGGTACCTAGTCACCAAGAGACATTGTTGCTTAGTAAAGCAGCAGTCATGACTGTGCATTATTTTAGATAACATTTTCATTCCATTTCTTCCTGTTCCTCTTTTCAAACATCCACCTGTTGCT